>JAMZAV010017295.1:0-49852 GCA_024449915.1 Sweltsa coloradensis | reverse complement strand
AATATGAGACGTTAAGCAATATCCAATCAATCGTTATTTTAGTCGTGCTAGTGCACAAACTGACGGACGCACTTATCAATTCTAAAGATAATTAAAATAATTTTTGCTTTGATGTCTTTAGAACTCAAATCATCAAATCGAATACTGAATAACAAACCTTCAGCAGGCCTAGAAAATGTTCCTGCATCTGTTCTTACAAAAGTGGCAGCATCATCTCTCACACACTAGCATTTATCATAAATACCTCCTTTTGCAAATGGATTTTCTCCTCCAAACTCAAAAGTGGCCAAAGCTTTACCCCTCAACAAGCAAACAACTGAGATCCTAACACTTATAGACCAATCTCCTTAACCTCCTCATTCATCAAGTCTTCGAAAAAATCATGTACACCCGTCTGTCATCCTTCCTCTCTAAACAAAATATTCTCGAAGCAAACACTACGGTTTACAGAAGGGCAAATCCACCATAACTGCCATCTTCTCATTCCTATCTGCACTATACAAGGCACTCGGATCATGGTTACCTGGCTATTGGAATATTCGATACGACTTGAGTAAGGCGTTTGATACAAGTGATTGTGTTATAATTCTCAAAACTGGAGTCTCATCTTCCCTTTGACTACCTCCCCGACGGCGACGACAATGACAACACGGACGGTTGACGACACAGACGGAGACGACCACGACGTGGGGAACCCCTGCCCTCCCCCATACGCTTGTGGCTGGTTCTGACCAGCACAGGCCTGACCACCCCTTGTCGCCCCGCGTCATCCCTTACGTCCCTCCCTTCGTCACGATTAGCCAAGTTGCATAAATATGAGACGTTAAGCAATATCCAATAATAATCTTGTAATTTAATAATTTCGAAGACAAATTTAAGGAAATGTGAAAATTAAATGAAACCAAAACCTAATAAACAATTCACTTATATATTGACTAACAATGTCACAGGCGGGCGCCGTTACCTAACAGGTTGTCGCGCCCTAGATCCTCTTGAAGTCGTGTTGCTTGGTTTCACGTCTCGGTGTATCACGTCCTCATCATCTTCGGAGTCTGAGGACGAAGGTACAGAGAAACGAGTTGTAGCAATTCAAGTCTGTTCATTTAATTATTATTTTTATATAAAAAAAATTGTAAAGCTTAGGTTAAAGTGGTCACACTCTAGTGTGGTATCTGCCATCTTGAAATAGAAAAAAATTATGATAAAAAAATTTAAAATTCATAATTAAATATAAATAATTAAAATATTCATAACTGAAATTTAAAATGCATAATTAAAAATAAATAATTAAAATATTCATAATTAAAAGATAACCAATTTTAATTAAAAATTATTAATTTAAAAAGATCCTCCATGTGTGTAAGGGGGATTCTTCATTAGAGCCCATGTTAAATCGATATAGTCCACTGTTCCAGAACTTTCCTTTTACCCCTACTTTCCTCGTAACACTTTATGTATCCTTGGGCAGTACTATCTTGCGAAAGGTTGTCGGCGACACCTGCGGTTTCAGGTCCTGTGGTGTCAGTTTCTGTGGGCTATCAAATTTCAACTCGCAACCTTCTCGTGGTTTGGCCTGTATTAGGGGAGTTTTACTCACTGAAACTAAGGGCAAGCTCTGGGTTGTCGTCGGTGAACTTTCCCCGCGTCATCCCTTACGTCCCTCCTTCGTCTCGATTAGCCTAGTTGCATAAATATGAGACGTTAAGCAATATCCAAAAAATTTCCCCTCCCCTTTGACTACCTCCCCGACGGCGACGACAATGACAACACGAACGGATGATGACACAGACGAATACGACCACGACGTGGGGGAACCCCTGCCCTCCCCATTTGCTTGTGGCTGGTTCTGGCCAGTACAGGCATGTCCCCCCTTGTCCCCCCGCGTCGCCCTTTCGCAACCTTCTCGTGGTTTGGCCCGTGATTAGGGGAGTTCTTCTCCCTGAAACTAATGGCGAGCTCTAGTTGTCGTGGGGGAACTTTCCCCTTCCCTTTGACTACCTCCCCAACGGCGACGACAATAACAACACGGACGGATGATGACACAGACAGTGTCGACCACGACGTGGGGGAACCCCTGCCCACCCCATTCGCTAGTGGCTGGTTTTGACCAGCACAGGCCTATCCACCCCTTGTGCTTTCGTCGAAGCATTTCGTCCTCTAAAACATCACAATAATTCAAGGAGTTCATTCTTGGACTTCCCTCACAATGTGTCCAGGAAAAGCAGAACACATTCAGCCTCAAAACATTAATGATATCTTTCTACTAAACTGTTGCAAAATAAGTGTAGCTTATCAGTAGGTCTATGCCTACTCTAGGCAGAGTGTGTTCAACAAAATTACAATGAAGAGATGGACCTACAGCTGAATGGCAGTCAACTCAGCTTGAATATTGATTGCTGGCTACGCTAGGTAAACATGAAATTATATTACCTACTACAATGTAGCCTAACTAGACAAACGTTGAAAAGCCAAGTTAGGGCCTAGTAATTGACCTAGACCTAAGTCAATGGTAAGGAGATTATTTCATAGGCCTAGGGTCCTTGACTATTGATTGGATGAGATGTTAAGCAATTTTTCACTCTAATTAATCTAAGCCCTAGCCTAGACCTACGCATAGGCTCCTTGGCTTGGCTGCGCTGCGTCTTAAATGCTTAGTTAGGACCTAGGCCTACTACTTGTGTATGCTTGTCAAGTTTAAGATAACCTTAGCCTAGGGGTAGGGGCCTAGGTACCACTAGGCCTATCAAAATATGGGCTATCTAGGCCAACAAATTCCAACTCGCAACCTTCTCGTGGTTTGGCCCGTGATAAGGGAGTTTATCTCCCTGAAACTAATGTGCGAGCTCTGGGTCGTCGTCGGGGATCCCCTTCCCTTTGACTACCTCCCCGACGGAGACGACCACGACGTGGGGGAACCCCTGCCCTCCCCATATGCTTGTGGCTGGTTCTGACCAGCACAGGCCTGTCCACCCCTTGTCCCCCTGCGTCATCCCTTACGTCCCTCCTTCGTCTCGATTAGCCAAGTTGCATAAATATAAGACGTAAAGCAATATCCAATCCAATCGATATTCTTAATAGGAAATATAGAAATCAGTGGTATGGACAGTGCGAACACCAGCGAATCAACGCCTCTCATAGTAGTCTCACATAGATTGCATAAAGAAAAAAAAAATGTTAACTTTTTTTAAATACTCCTTTTGAACTTCAATTATATGTTAGCTGTTTGCCCAAAATAACTTGCCATCTTTAGTGCTTGTAAGTTGCTGTCTTGTTAACCAGTCGCTTGTTTGGTTCGTGATTTCGTCGGATTTTCACGTGGCTGTCGTTGACCTATGTTGGAAGTAACTCAACTTCGTAGAATGGATTTTCTTCATGAAGTTCTTCGAGATCTATTTCTTCCCTCGTAATGATCCCGACAACGACGAAACGACTGACTAAGACAGCGACAAGTAACTCTCCTAGGCTGAGGCTGCTGTTATTAGTGTATATTCTATCAACACCAACACCCCACAACAATAGCGTGAACAAGTACGGGCTCGGGTAAACACTGTCCCCGCCATCACGGGTGGTGGACAACTGGTTACTTCTCCTACAGGGCCCGGATCCAAAAGGGGAGATTCAGATTTTGGTGGTTTCTCAATTCTCCCACACCTCATGATGTAAACACAGGATTCAACCAATCACAGACGCTAGCACCTCTGAACGACAACAAAGAGGCCGACTTTAGAAGACTGTGACCTAACAATGTTAGTGTTTTGTTTTTGTTTGCGATTGATGCTTGATTGTTTCATATTTTGTTTGGCAGTGGTTAAATGTGCATATATGTACATATTTAATAATGACTTTTAAACTCCTTGGATACCAGGGACTTGACTTACCCTTAGTAATGCCCTAGTGACCTGCTACGGACTAGTCTTTCATCGAGATGGATAGAGGTAGGATTGAACGTGCTAGCCTAGGCTAGTCCTAGGCTAGCATATATCATTATGTCGACCCTAGGCTGGGCCCTATCGTTATGTTATTGATAAGAATACATAAACTATAGCTACTACAAGCAGTTTTCATGTATTTATGATAACCATCATTTAAACAATATATTTCAATAACAAAACGTTAATTTAATCATGAGATGGATTTGTTGCCGCCATTTTCTTAAAAATGCATTTCCCCAACCAAAACCCCTAGTATGATAGTAGGTGTTTTGTTGGGAGAATTTTGGGAGAAATAAATCCCACACAAGTCGATAAATCTCCGATAATGGATCCTTTTATGTAGTAGTGCAGCGGAGCTTTTGTCTGTGAATGGTGGAATCCACAGTTTACACCATGACGTGCGGGAGAATTGAGAAACCACCAAAATCTGAATCTCCCCTTCTGTGGATCCGGGCCCAGGTGGAGGTTAGTTCTGGGTACTGACGCCTTACTGCGTCGGGGAACTTTCCCCTTCCTTTTGACTTCCTCCCCGACGGCGACGTCAATGACAACACGGACGGATGATGACACAGACGGAGACGACCACGACGGGGAGGAACCCCTGCCCTCCCTTATTATATGCTTGTTGCTGGTTATGAACAGCACAGGCATGTCCACCCCTTTTCCCCCCGCGTCATCCCTTACGTCCCTCCCTTCGTCTCGATTAGTTAAGTTGCATAAATATGAGACGTTAAGCAATATCCAATCAATCAATCAACAATCTCAGCGGTTGACATTGGATCCTCGAAATTGCTCTAGGCCTACTTCACTTCACCTTAACATATTGGGCTAAAGATACAATTTTTATGAATCTCTACGGCAGTAGTGAGATGGTAACTTTGGTATTGAAACGAGAAATGCCGTCACATACGCACGCCGCTGACCGGTAATGCCTGGTACGCCCTAGCAACTCTTTCTCTGCGAGACTGGTTTACGCTTACAGCTGACTGGTTCAGTGCATGGTCTGCTTTTTCCCAATTTTGAACTGACCATTTACCCAACCCAGAGGTGTTTAAAAACATTACCTGGCACAGTTTTCCTTTTGGCTAAAATGTGAAGTGAGTATTAAAATTAGCCCTTTCTTCGCGAATCGTCAACTACACCCGTCTTTCTCTTGGTTGCTACGTAGTCTACATAGGACGCTACAAATATTTTACGCTGGTCCCAATTGGTGTAATTCCAAAATGTTTGTAAAAATCTGCCATCAAATCTTTAGAAAATTCATTAGAATATCTTAACTTATATTTTAGATTAGATTACATCGGTGATTAGGCCCGAGCACGTGGCACAAAATTTTCTGCCGATAACACACAATGCATTCATGCATCATTTGTGTGAAGGTTGTCATTTTGTTATAGATTTGAACTAAAACTCTTGAAATTTTAATTAGCCACACAAAGAACCTATGAAGTGTAGAAATGTATTTCTTTAGTCATTTACGTAAATACAGGGTCCTTACCTATCAGTAACTCTATTCATTCTATTCGGATTCCAAGAAGTTAACTGGCCTAACGCAATATGAGTTGGCGTCAACCACAACCAGAAAACAAAGCACATTTATTTGGTGTAATGGAATCAAAATCATATGGTGTAAAAGAGTAATCTTTTGTAGGGGAGTCTCACTCCCTGAAACTAATGGCGAGCTCTGGGTCGTCGTCGGGGAACCCCTGCCCTTTGACTACCTCCCCGACGGCGACGACAATGACAACACGGACAGATGATGACACAAGACGGAGACGACCATGACGTGGGGGAACCCCTGCCCTCCCCATTTGCTTGTGGCTGGTTCTGACCAGCACAGGCCTGTCCACCCCTTGTTCCCCCGCGTCAACCCTTACGTCCCTCCCTTCGTCTCGATTAGCCAAGTTGCATAAATATGAGACGTAAAGCAATATCCAATAAAAACCCTACCCCCCCCCTTGATACCCCTTGATACCCCTGCATTAAAACTTAGCAGCACACTTGCATTTACTGGTAGTACAACTACATGGAGAGAGTCGAATAAAATATTCAATAATGCCAACCTTGTTATCGTGGCCAAAATCACACAATAAGATATGTTATTTTCAGTCCTATCATATGACCGAGAGCAACATCCAATATCATTGATTTTAAGACGATAAAACAATTGGACATTTCCATGGAAAAACTCATTACTATCTTGCAGCACTTCCCTAATTTGTAATAGAACTGGACTTAAATGTTTATAACACCCAATACTAAAGGCTCCTTCGGCAACACACTCATTAACTTTTAATGTTCTCCCTCTTGCAATTTTGTTCAAGAATTGTTTTGCAGTACAAGCTTCATCAAGGCTTTTATTTAAATGTGGAAGGTAAAGAATAAAAGAAACCGATGCACAAATCTGCAACTCTGCAAACCTAGTTCCATGCACTAATTTGAGAATCTTACCATTCAAATCTTCAAAGGGGAAACATGATGTTGTCCATAGTGGTCCCAAATCTTTTACAACATCAACATAGTGCAATAGCTGATGGAGATTTGCTGACATGAAACGAGGGCCGTAAAGATCTGAATACTCCCTAACATACTGCTGAAGAATAAACTTGCAGGAATTTAGTTCCCCGAAAGAAATGGGTTTAGTGTGTACGTAGCCAATACCAGTAGCTTGTGATGTTCTAAATACTCTTCTTTCATTATTTCCGTCAAGACGGGTACAGAATAGTAAAACAATATATTTTTTAGCTCCCAAGCTTTCATGTAACTTAAGTGTTCTTTCATACTTTGTGGAGGCCTCTGCACAAACGAAGGTGGTTTTATGTTAGTTAGTTTTTGGTCAAACACATCCACCAACGTAGACAGAGAAAATCGCTCCCTGTGGAATGCAGAATCAAGCCAGAGGTGTAACTGCCTCTTAACAACTCCTAGAAGTAAGGAATGCATGTAATCTATAGATGTTGATTTAATCATGTCAGGAACTAGGTAAGACAAAATTGATGGCCCTTTAACTCCAAATACATAGTGCCCAGGAATGTTTGGATCTACTTCTCTAGCAAATTCCATCATTTCATTTGAGTTCTTAATTGTCACTCTTCCTGGTACGGATAAACATGCTCTCTACTTCTAGGTCCAATGATATGTGAACCCCCTTTAGTTTGCAACGTGGGCAGCCGTAAGCACCATTCAACTGCATTGTATTAAATACAAGGCGCTTGGCGGGTAAATCACAAGTACCACAAAGCAATTGCACCCTTATAGTTATATCTTTGCCCTGAATAGTTGGGTGTTGTATTGTTATGCCACTGGTAAGTTAATCTTCAAAGACAGCATGAGAAGGTTTTAGAAAAGTATTAGACTGCTTTGTTTTGGGGGATGGAAAGTTTAATAGTGAGTGTTTTGAATGTTAAATTGAAATGTTTTCTGACAAAATTTTGGAAGGGTTATAAATTCAAAATTAGCAGTGGCAAATCCTGAAGTAGTTGCCTAAAACAAAATCTTCAAAACTAGGCCTAGGTGTCGAGGAATAATTTCAACACAGGCCTATAATTTCGGTTGGTTACTGCTTTGCCTTGTCATAGGCCTAGCTTGGCCGCATTGTTTATTAGCCTCCTTACAATGGCACGTTCTAGACTTATGGTATTTTGGAACAGGCCTTCATGCCTCTGCGTAGGCCTAGACCTACTTGCAGGCACCGGTTTACCATGGAGTAGGGCCTAGGCCTAGCTGAGTTCTAGGTCTCTTGTTTTCTTAGTGCCTTTGCCTTAGTGCCTAGCTAAGATAAAATAAAGAAGACATGGGCCTTCAAATTCCAACTCGACACCTTCTCGCGGTTTGGCCCGTGAATAGGGGAGTTTTACTCCCTGAAACTAATGGCGAGCTCTGGGTCGTCGTCGGGGAACCCCTTCCCTTTGACTACCTCCCCGACGGCGACGACAAAGACAACACGGACGGATGATGACACAGACGGAGACGACCACGACGTGGGGGAACCCCTGCCCTCCCCAAATGCTTGTGGCTGGTTCTGACCAGCACAGGCCTGTCCACCCCTTGTCCCCCCGCGTCATCCCTTACGTCCCTCCCTTCGTCTCGATTAGCCAAGTTGCATAAATATGAGACGTAAACCAATATCCAATTAAATCCCTTCGTCTCGATTAGCCAAGTTGCATAAATATGAGACGTAAAGCAATATCTAATCTAAAAAAATAAAAAATAAAGAAGACATGCGTAATATAAAAGATGCATTTATTTAACCAAGATAATTTAACACAAAACATCACAATGTAGGAACATTAGGACTAAACTTATATTTCTATGCAGTAGCCTTCTTCTACTTGTTCTGCGGAAAGCTTGCATTCTAGGGTGCCGTCGGCCCTGATTACCACAATTACCACACACAGATACTATAATAACTCATCTTCATATTGTTATGTTTTACGTGGTTTTATGTTAACAACTGTTATCAAAACATAAAGAAAAACATATTTACAGTCAATGACTAGCAATATATTGATAGTTTTACTACAAAAGTGTTATAAATGCACTACACTCATCAGAAGATGAAGTATTCCATTTCCCCACTTTCTTCGTCAATATCACTCCCGTCATAAAACAAACTGTTCACTTTTCTATGTCAGAAAGACGATTTGTTGTCATTTTGTAAACACATGAAAAAACTTTTTATTTGTTGTTGTTCTGACTTCATCTGCAGACATTGAAATATCACGCACAGCCAGAGCTGGGCAAAATACGCTATTAAATGTATTATAACAAAACAATCCATGCAAATCCAACTTGCAACCTTCTCGTGGTTTGGCCCGTGATAAGGGGAATTTCACTCCCTGAAACTAATAGCGAGCTCTGGGTCGTCGTCGGGGAATTTTCCCCTTCCCTTTGACTACCTCCCCGACGGCGACGACAAAGACAACACTGGACGGATGATGACACAGACGGAGACGACCATGACGTGGCGGAACCCCTGCCCTCCCCATATGCTTGTGGCTGGTTCTGACCAGCACAGGCCTGTCCACCCCCGCGTCATCCCTTACGTCCCTCCCTTCGTCTCGATTAGACAATTTGCATTAATATGAGACGTAAAGCAATATCCAATCAAAAAACAATTTGTGTGTGACCAATACACATACATTCGCACTATCAACTAGTTTAATTAATGTGATGCACAGTGTAAAAACTGTTGCCTTAGAAAATGTTGCCATCACATACAAGTTTTTTGAACACCTCCGTCCTAACCAGAAATTGTGGAACTGCCATCATACCCTTGACCGACAATCTTATTTTTTATCTAACCTACATTTATTAATTAACCGTAGAATATTGTTGGCTATTGTCGCTGCATTAAGTTCGGTTTAGGGGACAAACCCAAGGAAATCTGGCCTTCAAATTCCACTCGACAACTTCTCGCGGTTTGGACCGTGAACAGGGGAGTTTCACTCCCTGAAACTAATGGCGACTCTGGGTCGTCGTCGGGAACCCTTCCCTTTCACTACCTCCCCGACGGTGACGACAATGACAATATGGACAGATGATGACACAGACGGAGACGACCACGACGTGGGGGAACCCCTGCCCTCCACCATCGCTTGTGGCTGGTTCTGACGAGCACAGGCCTGTCCACCCCTTGACCCCCGCGTCAACCCTTTCGTCCCTCCCTTCGTCTCGATTAGTCAAGTTGCATAAAATGAGACGTTAAGCAATATTCAATATATAATATCTTGTGTTCTTTCACACGAACTGCCAAAGGTCTTTTCGATTCTCTTATGTATAAAGAGCCATATTGGCACGGAATGGAATATATGGAATTCATAGAAGCCTGTGTTGGATCGAAAGGTTTTGTTTTGGTTAGGATGCTGCTGGAAGTACCCGTTGAACGAAATATCACCCAATTGCCAAAAGGTGCAATTATTTTTCTTATCTTCTCTGATAATTTGGGAAAGTAGACTATGCTAATGGTTTTTAGAACTTTTGGCTTGTTTATTTTAAAGGTTTGGTCAAGATGCAATTCACCAGCAGGCTTTGGAAAACATAAAACCTTAGACCAGTCCCTGTCTTAACCATTCGTTCCATAGCGTTTCATGATGTGGAGAAGATCGTTTCTTAGGCCTTCGTGGAAGAACAGATGAAATGTGTCTTGTCTTGTCCTTGTCTTGTCCCCCTTGTCTTGACCCCCGAGTCATCCCTTACGTCCCTCCCTTCGTCTTGATTAGCCAAGTTGCATTAATATATGAGACGTAAAGCAATATCCAATCAATCAATTAAAAATAAGTATTTATGAAATAACGTTGAGAGTGAGATTGGAAGGGCTGAGATCGAACCACGGTTACGTTCTTGTCCAGAGGTCTTGCAGAGAACAATATTCCGTTTTTGGAATGATGAGAAACGAGTTGGGCCCCACAATCTCGTCGACAAGAATTGTGGAACATCTGCAGGGAGACAGATGTGATTAACACGGCGGTCGGCAGTCAATTAAAATCAAATTAAAATAATTAAATAAAAATAAAAATAAATTGGAAAAAATAACTGAAATTTTTGAAAAAAAATAAAAACTTTTTTCCAATATGTTTGTTTTGCAAAATATTTTGATTTTATTTAAAAAATTCTATGTTGCCTACTTGTGAAAGTATTTTAATATATTTTCAATAGCAAACTGTTCAACCACTTTCTAAACATTAACAAAATAATTCGACCCAAACAGGTTAACACTCACAAACTCGTTCGTTCGTTCACAGACACCTGACACTAGTGTTAACATACAAACATACCGTGTAGGAACTATCCCCCGAAATACAATAATTTGTAAAAAAACGGCAGCCTATAGCTCTCATTTCAAAGTCTTCGGCTGAACAAAACTAAAGTTGACTAGCCGCTGCGGTGGCCTACAAGACAATTTGAAATCATGGCTGAAGATAAAATAATGTACTATTTGCATAATAAGTGGCGCATACACGCTCCGTTACAAAGCATTATGGAAGAATGGAGTTTACACACAAAATGCCATACGCTCGGGTGTGTAGTGACATACTGTTTGGGAGACGCAGTCCGTCACACACTGGAGTATAGGAGTACGGCATTTAGCGTGTAAAAATGTAAACTACCTCCTACTCCCATAATGCTTTGCATGCATTAAACAAAGGCGCTGTGAATTTTCAAAATTGTTGCTAGTATTGTTTTTGTGATCATTTGAATTCTACTGTACGTTGTTTGTTCCACTCACATGCAGCACGTTTTCTCTTCATTAATTGTTATGTCCATGTTGTTCTGAATGGGATTTGACGACTGCGCCACGTCGCTCCAGTCTCCTCGGCAGTGCTCAATCAGCCGGCTCAGGAACTCTTGCTGGGTGAAAGTAGCTAACTCGGGGCCCAACGTGTGAAGTGATTCGTGGAATGTTCTGCAAAACGCAATTCAGTTTATGCACCACTCTTGATTGGGGATGTGAGCAGGAATACCAATACTGGGGTAGGGCTGCCCAATATTTTCAATGGACCAGAAGCAATCTTACAAAATACGTTTAAACGTTTACCCTCCTCCAGCTCGGTACCTGTGAGCATCATTCTACCACATAAGAGAGGGTGACCTAGAGGTGCAGCTTAAGTGAACACTGCGTCGAAGTTTTTTAGCACTGTTAATTTTTTAATTGAAAAAAAAACATTTCATGAATTTTTCTTGAAAACTCCCACAAAGCAGCAAAAGGTAGTGTATAAATATATAGCAGAGCATTTAAATCCAACTCGCAACCTTCTCGCGGTTTAGCCCGTGATTAGGGGAGTTTTTCTCCCTGAAAGTAATGGCGAGCACTGGGTCGTCGTCGGGGACTTTCCCCTTCCCTTTGACTACATCCCCGACGTCGGCGACAATGACAACAAGGACGGATGATGACACAGACGGAGACGACCACGACGTGGTCGAACCTATGCCCTCGCCATACGCTTGTGGCAGGCTCTGACAGCACAGGCCTGTCCACCCCTTGTCCCCCCACGTCATCCCTTACGTCCCTCCCTTCGTCTCGATTAGCCAGTTGCATAAATATGAGACGTAAAGCAATATCCAATCCAAAATTCGAGGGAGACTCACGAAGCCCGTATCGTATTCTCCCGCGGATGCTGCTTGTGCCTTCAGAGGCTGCGAAGACATGACTGAATGTACTACCAGGAAGTGCACTATTCAAAACGTGCATCATGGTACCCCCCAAGATTAGATAGGAAGGAGCTTTAATCAGTTTTACTGGGGTTTTCGTTAATTGATTCACACCCGCAAGAAGTCACCCAACTTTGGCTCAATTGCTCAACTAAACTTAAATATTAATATTTATTCCTCCCCATACGCTTGTAGCTGGTTCTGACCAGCACAGGCTTTGTCCACCCCTTGATATCCCGCTACATCCCTAACGTCCCTCCCTTCGTCTCGATTAGCCAAGTTGCATAAATATGAGACGTAAAGCAATATCCAATCAATCTGCCTTTCCGTCTAGGTACTGGAATCCAAGAAGAAAAATTCAAGTAACAATATTCGGGTTTGGGTGTGCAAACCCTATTGGTCACTTATGAAACCACTTTGACTCAAAGCCGTCTATCGTCCCTTGCTCAAGGTGCCAAGCATACTCCTTGAGGAATCGTGTCTTCAAATGGGCTTTGAGGACCACTTCGTAAGGAGACGTCGCCCTGCCATCCTTGCCATCAATTCCAACTCGCAACCTTCTCGTGGTTTGGCCCGTGATTAGGGCATATGCTTGTGGCTGGTTCTGACCAGCACAGGCCTGTCCACCCCTTGTCCCCCCGCGTCATCCCTTACGTCCCTCCCTTCGTCTCGATTATCCAAGTTGCATAAATATGAGACGTTAAGCAATATCAAATCAAAAGCTCTGGGTCGTCGTCGGGGAACTTTCCACCTCCCTTTGACTACCACCCGACGGCAACGACAATGACAACACGGACAGATGATGACACAGACGGAGACGACCACGACGTGAAGAACCCCTGCCCTCCCCATACGCTTGTGGCTGGTTCTGACCAGCACAGGCCTGTACCTGTGCCACCTTTAAGAAAATCGCCAAATTGCAAATTTGCTCACATAAAGCACTCACATAAAGCTTAAAAAATTTGTGTTACGATATAATTTTTACTGACATTTTAATGTAATATAATGCCATGGAATGTGTTGCAAAAGAATTTTTTCGGGGTATTGCCCCTTTAGCATATAAAATGTATCCTTATATTTATTTTAGAAAATATTTTTTATTATATTGGGTTGGAAGTTGTACGACAAACCATTGTTGGATGAACAAACGACTGTCGCAGAGACGTCCGTGACAAATACTGCGGGGTGGTGACGTAAGAGGTATTTCGTATTTTAATATCTGGGCGTGAAATATCAAATTTTGTACCTCAATAAAGTTACAATATTGAATTTGATTATTTTTTATCAACGGTAATTGTTGTATAAGGTATTTTATCATCTGTACCAGAATCAATATTGGAAGATCATGCACATACCCTATTTTTATACCTTTGTATGATTTTGGAGTGCATTGATACAAGAAACTCTCCGTGTCTAAAACATTTGGAAATTTGAATCTTTGATTTAGTATCATAATACACAGTCATGTTGCCATCGACACGTCACTCATTTAGAATGATAAGAGGGCACTTCCTGCTAAATGAAGTCTTATGGTCCATTTATTGAGGTGTTGTTTTTTGTTTTATGTTTATAAACCGAAATAACGCCACCCAATGGCAATGAAACCAAATCAACCTTATTCACAAAGTAAAACCATATTCTATGATTTGCTTTTATAGTTACACCGTTATTTGCATTATTCACCAACTTCCGTAGTTGTCGGGGAACCCCTTCCCTTTGACTACCTCCCCGACGGCGACGACAAAGACAACACGGACGGATGATAACACAGACGGAGACGACCACGACGTGGTCGAACCTATGCCCTCGCCATACGCTTGTGGCTGGTTCTGACCAGCACAGGCCTGTCCACCCCTTGTCCCCCCGCGTCATCCCTTACGTCCCTCCCTTCGTCTCGATTAGCCAAGTTGCATAAATATGAGACGTAAAGCAATATCCAATCAAATCTGAGAGCAAGGAAGTCAGCGTTTACGTTGGCAGGGAGGAGGGACGAGTTGGTTGGGCGGCTGAGAGGTTGGGGGGATTAGAAGGGTGGAGGCTGAATGGCGGGGATTCCTATATGAACGTAGTCCAGTAGGGGGGACGTCTAGTTGTACGTTAGGCAAGCGGTGGTTAGGAGGCTGCGTGGCTGGGGGAGAGTGAGAGGGTGGAGGCGGTGCTGGCTGAAGGAGGCTGAGTGTCGGGGAGGTAGCTAATAGGTGGTCGTTAGGATGACTAGTGGTAGTGATGCGTGGGTGTCGATGAGGGGGTTGGGTGGTTTTGGCTAGTCTGGTGTCTAGTGTCCGGACGGTGAGTGCAAAGGTGTCTGTGGGTGTGGTGGTTGGTCGGATGGCGAGTGGTATGGTGTCTGGGGGGAGAGTGTCTGGGGGTTCTGGGTCTGGTGTTTGGTCTGCAAGTGGTCGAATGGCGAGTGGTATGGTGGTTGGAGGATGGATGCCGAATGGTAGGACTCTGGACGTGCGGGTGGCTTGGTCGGTGCTGGCGGAGGGTGGAATGATCAAAAAGATTAGCTATTAAAGGCAATGTTAAAAGAGGAGGCGGTTGACGTGGGGGTGTTTGAGGCGATGATGGGGATGATGGGGGGGCCTTCAAATTCCAACTCGACACCTTCTCGCGGTTTGGCCCGTGAATAGGGAGTTTTACACCCTTAAACTAATGGCGAGCTCTGGGTCGTTGTCATGGAACCCCTTCCCTTTGACTACCTCCCCGACGGCGACGAACAAAGACAACACGGACGGATGATGACACAGACGGAGACGACCACGACGTGGGGGAAACCCCTGCCCTCCCCATATGCTTGTGGCTGGTTCTGACCAGCACAGGCCTGTCCACCCCTTGTCCCCCCACGTCATCCCTTACGTCCCTCCCTTCGTCTCGATTAGCCCAGTTGCATAAATATGAGACGTAAAGCAATATCCAATCCAAAATTCGAGGGAGACTCACGAAGCCCGTATCGTATTCTCCCGCGGATGCTGCTTGTGCCTTCAGAGGCTGCGAGACATGACTGAATGTACTAACAGGAAGTGCACTATTCAAAACGTGTATCATGGTACCCCCCAAGATTAGATAGGAGGGAGCTTTAATCAGTTTTTAACTGGGGTTTTCGTTAATTGGTTCACCCCGCAAGAAGTCACCCAGACTTTGGCTCAATTGCTCAACTAAACTTAAATATTAATATTTATTCCTCCCCATACGCTTGTGGCTGGTTCTGACCAGCACAGGCTTTGTCCACCCCTTGTTATCCCGCGACATCCCTAACGTCCCTCCCTTCGTCTCGATTAGCCAAATTGCATAAATATGAGACGTAAAGCAATATCCAATCAAACGACGATTGTCAGAGCTCGCATCTAGTTTCGGGGAGTAAGATACTCCTACCTTACTAGCTGATGTTTGCGAGCTGGACTTTTCTCTTGAATCGCCTTTTACGATTAGCAGAGCCATGCTCTGGGCCAATTCTACCCCGGGCCCAGACGGGGGCTCTCTAGTTCTAGCATGGTTTAAAAATTCGTTAGCCATTTCTTCTATTTCATCATCAGTTGATGAGTCTAAGTAATCATTACCTTGAAGATTAGCCATCACTGCACAGTATTTACGTTATTATAATTATTGTTATTATTTTTATAACCTCAAAACACGACAGCTGATCCCAAGTCGCCATCTGGAATTTCTTTTAACAGTCTGTTACAGCCTTAAACGGATTCATTTTCGGCCCGTAACTTTAACGATCCGTTAAGAAGTTTTAATCAATTGATTAGCGTTAAGCAGCCATTGAAAAACACAGACTTCTGCTGATCAGCTGATTAAGCTTTACGAACTCTTTAACGACCGATTGAAAAACCGGCCCTTAGAAAACAAACTAATCATCAAACATACCTGCATTAACTCTTCTCATTTACTTTCATTCACAGGCTGCGCAATATGACCAAACCGGCCCTAGTTTCTCACGTCGTCGTCATCGGCGAACTTCGAAAACATCTCCACACTTGACACTTGAGCCGAATAACACATGGCATGCGTTTTTATTTCAACCTAATTTGAAGTGAGTATGCGATAGCTCAGTTCGCCGCGACATTCGGCAACTCGACTCCGAATCCAAGGCTGTGTCGTGCGTTGTTGCCAGTACAGCGAAGTGGCGAAAACGTAGTGAATTTCTTTACATATTTAACAATTAATATAAGGTGATTATGATTATTTTCGAGAAAGAATTTGTTGTAAATGGAGTCTACTTACGTAAATATATGTCTGGGTACACCTTAACATAAGAGGTGAACGATCCCTTTTAGCAACATCCAATCCAATCAAACCGATTGGGCATTTTGTGTAATACGGGTGATCATCCGACGAACCTCAATGAAACAAAGTTGCCCATATTGCTATGGACATAGCTTCGATTGATGTTGTATTGGCACTCAGAGCTATACCAAAATAGTTTTACATTTTATCTATTAAAGATACCGTCAACTTGCCTTTACCTCGCAGCTTTATATCCTTTGCTAGCTTGCGTAGCGCAGTACTCAATTGCTTATGATAATGCCCAACACATTCCATTTTGTCAATCGTAACTTCATTGCTGTATGATTTTGCATTTGCAACTGAAGAATACAATTTTGAGTCGCCATCCCCAAAATACTTATCATACTTCCAGTCCTCGATTTTCTTCACAACGCATGAACATTCTTACAGAGCCTACTCACTCCATATTGGGAGATGACCCTGTATAATTTGCTGATCAAACTTGCTCGTGGTCTGCTTTCCATGAAATACATTTTTGGGTTTTGGAATTTTCTTAAGAAAATGTTTCACGGCTTATGCACCTCTTAGAGAGGATTTCTGCTTCCAATACTTTACCATTTTCCACAGAAATTGCAACAACTACACCATTTAGTGAGGAATAGCCGCTGTGATGCCATGTCCAATCAACTGTTACGCCACAGCTTTGCCTACCTGAGGTTCTGATGACATCAAGAGAGGCTGATTTCATGATTTCCTAGGCCATCAAATTCCAACTCGCAACCTTCTCGTGGTTTGGCCCGTGATGAGGGGAGGTGTACTCCCTGAAACTAATGGCGAGCTCTGGTCGTCGTCGGGAATTTTCCCCTTCCCTTTGACTTACCTCCCCGACGGCGACGACAATGACAACACGCACGGATGATGACACAGACGGAGACGACCACGACGTGGGGGAACCCCTGCCCACCCATACGCTTGTGGCTGGTTCTGCCCAGCACAGGCCTGTTTGAGGCTATATAAAAAGACTTTTGACCCTACAAAAAACTCCTTCCTTGGGAAGTCTACCCGAGTTCTGTCATATAACGTATTAAATCATTATTTTTTAATTTATTTGTAAATAACGAATAAACTTTAAAAGGTATTTGGCACTTAAAATACCTAATAAGTTTATGCTTTAAGACGGGACAACTTACTTTTTATGGTTTAATCACTGCATATGTTTTTTAGAGTTTTTTCTGTCATTCTATTTAAGTCTTCTACCACCACGGGCAAGGATGGCGACACAGCATTAAATGTTGCTGACCACTTTGCCCTTGCCGTTTTGAATCTGCTCAGGCGAACATGATGGGTTCAGGTCTAAATGTGAGGCTGTTAGACGTGTGGAGGAAGCACTTCATTGCAGCAGTAGTTCAGTTGCTTGATCTTCAAGAGGGTACAGTCCAACTCGCAACCTTCTCGTGGTTTGGCCTGTGAGTAGGGGAGTTCCACTCCCTTAAACTAATGGCGAGCGCTGGGTCGTCGTCGGTGAACTTTTCCCTTCCCTTTGACTACCTCCCTGACGGCGACGACAATGACAACACGGACGGATGATGACACAGACGGAGACGACCACGACGTGGGGGAACCCCTGCCCTCCCCAAATGCTTGTGGCTGGTTCTGACCAGCACAGGCCTGTCCACCCCTTGTCCCCCCGCGTCATCCCTTACGTTCCACCCTTCGTCTTGATTAGCCAAGTTGCATTAATATGAGACGTCAAGCAATATCCAAAATCCAACTCGCAACCTTCTCGTGGTTTGGCCTGTGAGTAGGAGAGTTCAACTACCTTAAACTGTTGGCGAGCTCTGCAAATGATGCCTTGGGGACTCAATGTATTCTCTCCCTGTTGCATAAAGAACTTTCATCTTGCAAAAACGGTGAGAAACTTTCCAAATTTCTCATTCAATATAATTTATTTAACATAATTTAATTCACATCAAACACATTTCCTTCATTTATTTTTTTTCCATTTAATTAAACTAACTTTTTTTTCGTATTAATATCATCACTATAATTGCTTTTCTTTTAAGACAAGAATAATTACATAATCCAGAAACACGTTGTATACCCATTTCACTTACTAACAATATCACAGGAGGCGCAATATGTCCTAACTGGCAGGAGTGCCTTATTATTTCATATCGTCATAGCTTCCTTTTGATGGCACCGATTCACCTGATGAAGGATACGTTCGGATTGCCTTCTCGTGACTTGGCCCGTAGGTAGGGGAGTTTCAATCCCTAAAACTAATGGCGGGCTTCAAATTCCAACTCGACACCTTCTCGCGGTTTGGCCTGTGAATAGGGGAGTTTCACTCCCTGAAACTAATGGCGAGCTCTGGGTCGTCGTCGGGGAACACCTTCCCTTTGACTACCTCCCCGACGGCGACGACAATGACAACACAGACGGATGATGACACAGACGGAGACGACCACGACGTGGGGGAACCCCTGCCCTCTCCATACGCTTGTGGCTGGTTCTGACCAGCACAGGCTTTGTCCACCCCTTGTTCCCCCGCGTCATCCCTTACGTCCCGCCCTTCGTCTCTATTAGCCAAGTTGTATAATATGAGACGTTAAGCAATATCCAATCAATATCCATCTGAATCGTCGTCGGGAAACTTTCCCCTTCCCTTTGACTACCACCCCGACGGGAAGGACAATGGCAACGGACAGACGGGTGATGACACGGGCGGAGCCGGCCCCGTCGTGAGGGAACCCCTGCCCTCCTTATACGCTTGTGGCCGGTTCTGACCAGCACAGGCCTGTCCACCCCTTGTTCCCCCGCGTCACCCCTTACGTCCCTCCCTTCGTCTCGATTAGCCAAGTTGCATAAATATGAGACGTAAAGCAATATCCAATCAATCAAGACGCTTGTGTTTTTAGGAGACGAGGTCAGCACCAAGACGATCATTGAGCTCCTCTGGCGGGCGCCATTTCTCAAGGAACTCAGACTAGTCCACCGGAACGACTTGGACAGAATTTTAGACCGGGTCGTCGTCGGGGACTTTCCCCTTCCCTTTGACTACCTCCCCGACGGTGACGACCACGACGTGGGGGAACCCCTGCCCTCCCCAAATGTTTGTGGCTGGTTCTGACTAGAACAGGCCTGTCCACCCATTGTCCCTCCGCGTCATCCCTTACGTCCCTCCATTCGTCTCGATTAGCCAAGTTGCACAAATATGAGACGTTAAGCAATATCCAATCAATCCAATAGGGAGGCCTTAGGTAGGGCGAAGAATGGGAATGTTACTGGATGCTCAATACATGGCTGACTCACTCGTCTTAGAACGACTTTGGCGTTTTCCTAGTACATTTTAAGCATCATCGTCCCCGTCATATACAGTCATATACAGTCCTGATCCGCTCTGTTGTATCTCCATGCGATTAATGTCTCCTTTTTCTCAGCTAAGCTATCGCCATCTTCAAAATTCGCTATTACGGCTTTATGATCGCTAATAGCTTCTACGATTTCACTGGGCCATCAAATTCCAACTCGCAACCTTCTCGTGGTTTGGCCCGTGATTAGGGGAGTTTATCTCCCTGAAACTAATGTGCGAGCTCTGGGTCGTCGTCGGGGAACCCCTTGCCTTTGACTACCTCCCCGACGGCGACGACAAAGACAACAAGGACGGATGATGACACAGACGGAGACGACCACGACGTGGGGGAACCCCTGCCCACCCCATATGCTTGTGGCTGGTTCTGACCAACACAGGCCTGTCCACCCCTTGTCCCCCCGCGTCATCCCTTACGTCCCTCCCCTCGTCTCGATTAGCCAAGTTGCATAAATATGAGACGTAAAGCAATATCCAATCAAATACGATTTTACTGCATATCCACATTTCCACTGGCTTAATTAGCACCCGGATCTTCAACCGGCACCCTCTCGCATGTAGGTCTAGCGCATAGATCTAGAGCTTCTCTCGGTTACCTAAATGCCGAGTGTGTTAATTTCTTTGAGGTACTCACCACAACGTGCCCACTTCAACTGCGAGGCCATCCTCGCTTCGCTCTTGCTACGACATGGTGGGACTGCCACCTCGTGCTGACGACTCAGACCCTCAACTCTAGCATCTCTTTTCATATAATAGAGATATCGGCGAATATAAAGTCTGTCGTCTTGCGGGCCATCAAAGTCCAAATCGCAACCTTCTCGTGGTTTGGCCAGTGGAAAGTGGATTTTCAGTCCCTGAAACTAATGGCGAGCTCTGGGTCGTCGTCGGCGACTTTCCCCTTCCCTTTGATTACCTCCCCGACGGCGACGACAGTGAAAACACGGACGGATGACACAGATAAAGACGATCACGACGTGGGGGAACACCAGCCCTCCCCATATGCTTGTTTCTGGTTCTGATCAGCACAAACCTGTCCACCCCTTGTCCCCCACCGTCAACCCTAACGTCCCTTCTGGACGTTAAGCAATATCCAATCTTATCTTATCCGTCTCGATTATTCAAGTTGCATAAATATGAGACGTTAAGCAATATTCAATATATAATATCTTGTGATCTTTCACACGAACTGCCAAAGGTCTTTTCGATTCTCTTATGTTTAAAGAGCCACATTGGCACGGATTGGAATAAATGGAATTCTTAGAAGCCTGTGTTTGATCGAAAGGTTTTGTTTTGGTTAGGATGCTGCTGGAAGTACCTGTTGAACCAAATATCACCCAATTGCCATAAGGTGCCATAATTTTTTATATCTTCTCTGATAATTTGGGATAGTAGACTATGCTAATGGTTTTTAGAACTTTTGGCTTGATTACTTCAATGGTTTGGTCAAGATGCAATTCACCTTCAAATTCCAACTCGACACCTTCTCGCGGTTTGGCCCGTGAATAGGGGAGTTTCACTCCCTGAAACTAATGGCGAGCTCTGGGTCGTCGTCGGGGAATTCCTTCCCTTTGACTACCTCCCCGACGGCGACGACAAAGACAACACGGACGGATGATGACACAGACGGAGACGACCACGGCGTGGGGGAACCCCTGCCCTCCCCATATGCTTGTGGCTGGTTTTGACCAGCACAGGCCTGTCCACCCCTTGTACCCCCGCGTCATCCCTTACGTCCCTTCCTTTCGTCTCGATTAGCCAAGTTGCATAAATATGAGACGTAAAGCAATATACAATCAAATTCAAGGCTTTCATTAAAAAATTAACTATGTATAATTTGTTGTACATTATTACATTATTTTTTTGATTACAGTTTGTAATCCCGGATGGAATGTCATAGATGCTATTGATGATCTTGGTGTAGGTCCTACCTCATGCTTATTATGTGGTCCAAGTACGTAGCCGTTTTCTTTCATGAAGAACCAAAGTCTGACTGTCAAACACTATGCCACAGTACGGATGATTACTCAGCCAAGGCATTCTACCCGATTTGAAAAATGCCAAACTAAAGAGGAAAAACTGTAAAAATATTTGTAGAGTCTATAATGCTTAGAAATAAAAAATAAATACATTTTTTAAAAGTATTATTTCTGTAACTATAAGTAGACCTGTAAAGTTTCAATTTATTGTAAGTTTTAAAGTAGCAGTCAGGTTATGTAACATCACAACCAAGAAATAAAAAAAATTAAAATTGTTCTTTTAAGGAAAATGAAAGTTCAGGGGAGGTGATAGTAATTTAAAATTGGGACAGAAACCGAAGTTTAGCTGTTTCGATGGCCTAATCAAAATCTTAATTAGCATCAATCATAACAACATTCACAGCCTCTCTAAAATGTTCTTTGAGAGTTGCAAGCAGCTGTACATTTGCTGTTGCAATTCTCTCTGTTGCCGTGGCAAGCCTCTCGGCTGCAACTGCCTTCCTGTCGGAGGCCAGGGTGCGGCACTCGGCAAATGCAACGAGTTGATCTCCTCGAGGCGATGCTCCCTGCCCTGCTGGTGGGGCCGATGCCTTCGCCTTCTTGGATGAAACTGTAAACAAAATATTTAATGTTTGGATAAGCCTAAGGTATCTACATCATAAAAGTAATTTAAAAACGAGAAGGTTTTTTTACGACTTGATTCACTAGTCAGTAGCAAGATTCTGCGATGTTACTTGTTTGTTTACCTTGTCAAGTTGTCATTTAGATAGACTGGAGGTGGAATGTATCTAATATTCTGTTTTAACATCATTTAATTAATTGGTCTTTAATTTTTTTTTATATTAGGTATTGAATATTGTAAAGAGTGACAAAAGCCACTGTACTTCTCATGGTAGGTCTCCGTCTCTACCCAAAGTCCGTTAGATTTCCGCTCGACTTTGCTGCCGCGCACAGGCCGATGGCCAAGACCTCCGCTAGGAGAAGATACAGAGGACCTTGCCGTCTACCTACCTTGCACGGAAGGCGGTGTTGGGGACAAGGATCTCATCGCTGTTCCTCCGGTTCCTCCATTATTGGATCAAATATGGGTTTCTTCGGGTCTCCTTTTGTTCCAAACTATTTGAGAAAAATATTTGATGTTGTTTCTAAATACATAAAATATAGGCATTTATTTTTAATTTTACATTATTCATTCAAAGAGTAGCATGTTGCAATTTATATCTATGTAAATCCATTATATTTCTATTCAACTTTGATTTATGCCATGGAGTTAAATTTAATGTTAATTTATAATGATCGATAATACGGTATGCTAATTAAACTGACCAGCACAGGCCTGTACACCCCTTGTCCCCCCGCGTCATCCCTTACGTCCCTCCCTTCGTCTCGATTAGCCAAGTTGCATAAATATGAGACGTAAAGCAATATCCAATCCAAAATAAATAATAAATAAGTGCAATGCAAATAATACAATGAATCAATAATTGGTTTCTAAAAATTATTGGAGACAAGTGATCGGTTAAAGACAAATTAAAGTCAACCGACTAATACATAAGGTGTATTAACAACAACAAAATAATAAACAAAATAACAAAAATATAAACGTACGTACCCCAGCTTCACACGCTGCTGGATCGCCCGACACAATAGCCTCGCCACTAAGAGAAGCGATTCTCTCTTGTAGATCAGGCATTGACCCCAGCTTATTTGGGCTGACTCCTTCTTCTACTTCTTTGTTGCCAGTTCTATCAAGATTTTTTTAATTTCTGCAGCAATGAGTTTTACACATGTACACATGTCCCGCCAAGTCTGTAATAAGAAATTATTTGTAAATAATATTTTAAATATATTCCTATATCTACGCATAAATATGAGACGTTAAGCAATATCCAATCCAATCCACTAAATAAGTAGGAATAAACATAAAATCACAACCATTAATTAAAATACAACATATCTGTCTCCACTTATCCCAAGTTTTAATGGAGCCATGCTCGTTTAGTTCGGCAGCTATCTCCTGCCACTGCTTGCGGGCTGTGTCGATGGTAAAACTGGCAGACAGCTCGCCTCTATGGAGCTCAACGTGTCCCTCCATAAAACTAACTAACATTAACTTTTTGTCTCTGTTACACGGCGCGATGAGCTAGTGTTTGCTTCCATAATTTTATCGGTAAATAATAATTTTTTTTTATTTTAAATGAAGGAAAGGATGTCTATGGATAAGCGGTGAAGATGGTCAGGATGGAGAAGGCTGAAATAATGAGGAAACATTTAGTGTGGGTTACAATTGGATGATAGGCTTATTGTAATTATGTAGTAGGTTAACAAATAAAAAAACTTTGCAAGCCAAAGTAAACAACCGTAACCCTGTAGGTGTGTAGGTAAGATAATGAGGATAGGTCCAAAACTTAACACTTTAAAATGGATGATATTAATAACAAAATAAAAGTCTCTAAAAGTAACCAATACCGGGGCCATCAATACATAACTAACATGTTAATCAGTTTTGACCAATTAACTGTATCAATTTATATTGAAAGACTTCTAACAGTTGGACATAACAGTACCATCTCTTGAAAAGTAACATTCAACTTAATTTAATCACGTCATATTTGAAAATTATACTGTTGTATGCACTACACAACTAGGGCCATCTAATTCCAACTCGCAACCTTCTCGTCGTTTGGCCCGTGAAAAGAGGAGTTTCTTTCCCTGAAACTAATGGCGAGCTCTGGGTTGTCGTCGGGTAACCCCTTCCCTTTGACTGCCTTCCCGACGGCGACGACAATGACAACACGGACGAATAATGACTCAAGACGGAGACGACCACGACGTGGGGGAACCCCTGCCCTCCCCATACGCTTGTGGCTGGTTCTGACCAGCACAGGCCTGTCCACCCCTTGTCCCCCCGCGTCCATCCCTAAGTCCCTATCCTTTCGTCTCGGATTATCCAGTTGGCATAAATAATGAGACGTGAGCAATATCCAATCAATCGACGCTTGTGTTTTAAGGAGACGAGTTTGCACCAAGACTATCATGATCTCCTCTGGCGGCGCCATTTCTCAAGGAACCAGACTAGTCCACCGGAACGACTTGGACAGAATTTTAGACCGGGGGGTCGTCGTCGGGACTTTCCCCTTCTCCCTTTGACTAACCTCCCCGAAACGGTGACGACCCACGACGTGGGGGAACCCCTGCCCTCCCCAAATGCTTTGTCTGGTTCTGACTAGAACAGGGGCCTGTCCACCCCTTGATCCCTCCGCGTCATCCCTTACGTCCATCCATTCGTCTCGATTAGCCAAGTTGCACAAATGTGAGACGTTAGCATATTCAATCATACAATAGGGAGGCCTTAGGTAGTGGGAAGAATGGGAATGTTATGGATGCTCATACATGGCTGACGTCACTCGTCTTAGAACGACTAAGGGCGTTTTCCTAGTACATTTTTAAGCATCATCGTCACGTCATATCAGTCATATACAGTCCTGATCCGCTTCTGTTGTATCTCCATGCAATTAATGTCTCCTTTTTCTCAGCTAAGCTTATCGCCATCTTCAAATTCGCTATTACGGGCTTTATGATCGCTAAGAGCTTTCTCGATTTCCTGGGCCTCAAATTCCAACTCTCAAACCTTCTCGTTGTTTGGACCCGTGATTAGGGGAGTTTATTCTCCCTGAAACTAAATGTTGCGAGCTCTGGGTCGTCAGTCGGGGAACCCCTTGCCTTTTGACTACCTCCCCCGACGGCGACGAAAAGACAAACAAGGAACGGATGAGAAACAGACGGAGGACCACGACGTGGGGAAACCCCTGGCCCCACACCCATATGCGTGTGGCTGGTTCTGGCCGCACAGGCCTGTCCACCCCTTGTCCCCCCGCGTCATCCCTTTATACGTCCCTCCCCTCGTCTCGATTAGCCAAGTGCAATAAATTGAAGACGTAAAGCAATATCCAATCAATACGATTTTCTGCATATCCACATTCCACTGGCCTAATTAGCACCCGGATCTTTAACCGGCACGACGCTCGCTTAGTCTAGCGCTAGACTCTGAGCTTCTCTCGTTTACCCTAAATGCCGAGTGTGTTAATTTCATTGAGTACTCACCACCCGTGCCCCTTCCAACTTGCGAGTCATCCTCGCTTCGCTGTTGCTACGACATGGTGGGACTGCCAACCTCGTGCTGACGACTCATACCCTCAACTCTAGCATCTCTTTATCATATAATAGATATCGGCGAATATAAAGTCAGTCGTCTTGCGGGCCATCAAAGTCCAAATCGTAACCTGCTCCGTGGGTTTGGCCAGTGAAATGGATTTTCAGTCCCTAAAAACTAATGGGGGGCGAGCTCTGGGTCGTCGCGGCGACTTTCCTTCCTGTGATTTACCTCCCCGACGGCGACGACAGTGAAAACACGGAACGGATGACACAGATAAAGACTCACGAACGTGGGGGAACACCAGCCCTCCCTCATATGCTTGTTTCTGGTCTGATTCAGCACAAACCTGTCCACCCCTTTGTCCCTTCCCACACCGTCAACCCTAACTCCTTTCGGACGTTAAGCAATATCCATCTTATCTTATCCCGTCTCGGATTATTCAAGTTGCTAAATATGAGACGTTAAGCATATTTAATATATAATATCTTGTGATCTTTCACACACGAACTGCCAAGGTCTTTTGCGATTCTCTTATGTTTAAAGAGCCACTTGGCACGGATTGGAATAATGGAATTCTTTAGAAGCCTGTGTTTGGATCCGAAAGTTTTTGTTTTGGGTTAGGATGTCTGCATGGAAGTACCTTGGTTGAACCAATATCACCCAACTGCCACTCAAAAAAGGAAATGCCATTATTAAACAAATATTCTTATCTATCTCTGATAATTTGGGATAGTAGAACTTTGCTAATGGGTTTTAGAACTTTTGGCTTATTACTTCATGGTGTTTGGTCAAGATGCAATTCACCTTCAAATTCACACTCCGACACCTTCTCGCGGTTTGGCCCGTGAATAGGAGTTTCACTCCCTGAAACTAATGGCGAGCTCTGGGTCGTCGTCGGGGAACTCCTTCCCTTTTGACTACCCTCCCGACGGCGACGACAAAGACAGCACGGCGGATGATGGACCCGACGTGAACCGACCACGCGTGGTGGAACCCCTGCCCCTCCCCCATATGCTTGTGGCTGGTTTTGACCAGCACAGGCCTGTCAAGCCCTGGTACCCCCCGCGTCATCCCTAACGTCCCTTCCTTTGCGTCTTGATTATCCAAGTTGCATAAATAGAGACGTGAAGCATATCCAATTCAAATTCAAGGCTTTCATTAAAAATTAACTATGTACAATTTGTTGTACTTATTACAAATTATTTTTTTTGATTACAGTTTTGTAACTCCCGGATGGAATGTCATAGAAGCTATTTGATGATCTTGGTGTAGGTTCTACCTCAAGCGTCTTATTATGGGTTCCAAGTACGTAGCCGTTTTCTTTCATGAAGAACCAAAGTTCTGGACTGTCAAACACTAATGCTACAGTACGGATGATTACTTCAGCCACAGGCATTCTATACCCGATTTGAAAAATGCAACTAAAGAGGAAAAACTGTAAAAAATATTTGTAGAGTCCAGAATGCTTAGAATAAAAAATAAATACATTGTTTTTTAATCGTATTAGTTCGTAACTATAAAGTAGACCTGTAAAGCCTCCAATTTATTGTACAGTTTGACAAAGCAGTCATGTTATGTAACACACAACCAAGAAAAAAAAAATATATAATTGGTTCTTTTAAGGAAAATGAAAGTTAGGAGAGGTAAAAGTTAATTTTTAAATTGGGAACAGAACCAAAGTTTTGCTGTTTTAATAGCCTAATCAAATCTAAATTAGCATCAATCAAACAACATTCACTGCCATCTCTAAATGTTCTTTGAGAGTTGCAAGCAGCTGTACATTTGCTGTTGCAAATTCTTTCTGTTGCCGCGGGGGGGGGTGGCGAGCCTCTCGGCTGGCAACTGCCTTCCGGTCGGAGGCAGGGTGCGGCCTCGGCAAATGCAACGAGTTGATCTTACTCAGGGCGGATGCTTCCCTCCCTGCTGGTGGGGCCGATGCTTCGCCTTGAGTATGAAACTGTTAACAAAATATTTTATGTTTGTGATAGCCTAAAGGTATCTACATCATAAAAGTAATTTTAAAAACGAGAAGGGTTTTTTTACGACTTGATTTCACTAGTCAGTAGCAAGATTCTGCGATTTACTTGTTTGTTTACCTTGTCAAGTTGTCATTTAGATTAACTGGAGGTGTGAATTTATCTTATATTCTGTTTTTAAACATCATTTAATTAATTGGTCTATATTTTTTTTTAATATTAGGTATTGAATATTGTAAGAGTGACAAGAGCCACTGTAACTTCTCATGGTAGGTCTCCGTCTCTACCCAAAGTCCGTTAGATTTCCGCTCGACTTTGGCTGCCGCGCACAGACCGATCGCAATTACCTCCGCTAGGAGTAGATTACAGGAGGGCCCTTGCTGTCTACCTACCTTGCCGTAGGAAAAGTTTGGGGACAAGATCCTTCTGCTGTTCCTCCGGTTCCACCCTTATTGGATCATATGGGTTTCTTCGGGTCTCCTTTTGTTTCCAAACTATTTGGGAAAAAATTATTTGATGTTTGTTCTTAATTCTAAAATATAGGCTTTAATTTTAATTTTACATAATTCATTCAAAGAGTAGCCTGTTGCAATTTATTCTATGTAAATCCTTATATTTCTATTCAACTTTGATTTATTATGCCATGGAGTTAAATTTAATGTTAATTTATAATGATCGATAAAACCGTATGCTAATTAAAACTGACCAGCACCAGGCCTGTACACCCCTTGTCCCCCCGCGTCCATCCCTTACGTCCCTCCCTTCGTCTCGATTAGCCAAGTTGCATAAATATGAACGTTAAGGCAATATCCGATCCAAAATAAATAATAAATAGTGCAATGCAAATATACAATAAATCAATAATTGGTTTCTAAAAATTATTGGAGACAAGTGATCGGTTAACGCAAATTAAAGTCAACCGACTAATAATAAGGGTGTATTAACAACAACAAATAATAACAAAATACAAAATATAAACGTACGCACACCGCAGCTTCACACGCTGCTGGACCGCCCGACACACTAGCCTCGCCACTAAGAGAAGCGATTCTCTCTTGTAGATCAGGCATTGACCCCCAGCTTATTTGGGTGGCACTCCCTCTTCTACTTCTTTGTTGCCAGTTTTTCTATCAAGATTTTTTTTATTTCCGCAGCAATGAGTTTTACACATGTACACATGGTCCCGCCAAGTCTGTAATAAGAAATTATTTGTAAATCATATTTTAAATATTTTCCTATATCTAACGCATAAATATGAGAACGTTAAGAGCAATTCCAATCCAATCCACTAAATAATAGGATAAACATAAATTCACAACCATTAATGAAAATACAACTATCTGTCTCCACTTATCCCAAGTTTAATCCGAGCCATGCTCGTTTTAGGTTCGGCAGCTACCTCCTGCCACTCTTGCGGGCTGTGTCGATGGTAAAACTGGCAGACAGCTTCGCCTCCATGGAGCTCAACGTGTCCTCCATTAAACTAACTAACATTAACTTTTGTTGTGTCTCTGTACACGGCGCGATGGCTAGTGTTTTGCTTTCCATAATTTTTTCGGTAAATTATATATGGTTTTATTTTGAATGAAGGAAAGGATGCCTATGGATAAGCGGTGAAGTATGGGGTCGGATGGAGAAGGCTGAATAATGAGGAAACATTTAGTGTGGGTTACAAATTGGATGATAGGGCTTTATTGTATATTATGTATTAGTTTACGAATAAAAAAACTTTGCGAAGCCAAAGTAAACTACCGTAAACCTGTAGGTGTGTAGGTAAATAATGAGGATAGGTTCCAAAACTTAACACTTTAAAATGGTGATATTAATAAGAAAATAAAAGTCTCTAAAGTAACCAATTACCGGGGCCATCCAATACATACTAACATGTTAATCAGTTTTGACCAATTACTGTATCAATTTATATTGAAAGACTTCTAACAGTTGGACATCACGTACCATCCTCTTGAAAAGTAACATTAAACTTATATTTTAATCACGTCATATTTGAAAATTATACTTGTTGTATGCCTACACAAACTAGGGCCATCTAATTCCAACTCGCAACCTTCTCGGGGGTTCGTTTGCCGTGAAAAAGGGGAGTTTTCTTTCCTGAAACTAATGGCGAGCTCCTGGGTTTTCGTCGGGTAACCCCTTCCCTTTTGACTTCCTTCCTCGACGGCGACGACAATGACAACACGGACGAATATGACTCAAGACGGCGAAGACGACCACGACGTGGTGGAACCCCTGCCTCCCCATACGCGTGTGGCTGGTTCTGACCAGCACAGGGCCTGTCCACCCCTTCGGGTTTGTCCCCCGCGTCATCCCTTACGTCCCTCCTTCGTCTCGATTAGCCAAGTTTTGCATAATATGAACGGAAAGCAATATCCAAGCCAAATCCGCTACGCCACTACCCTCAAGGGTAGAAGAATTTTTTTAGGTAGGAATTCAAACGTGATTTTGATAGCATGTTTTTAAAGTTTTTTACAATGGATGTTTTAATTCACTGGAACGTAGAGTCTAGGGTACTATCACCCTTCTGAGAATTAAAACTGTAGTATCAAACACCACAGCCCAGCAATTTAAGGTATTCAAGAAACCCATTCCTAGAGTGTACACACAATCCTAGACTAAGCAATTACATCATTTTACAGAAACGAGGACCATCAGGAGAGCGTAGCCAAGTGGAGGAGTAGCTACTATTGTAACACATAGTAGCATATCTCAGAATTGTTGCCGCTCACACACCTCTGCAGGCAGTTGCAGTCAGAGTTGCTTTTTCCCGCCTGGTCCCTTTGTGGCAATCTGTACCTACCACCGCCAAGCTGGTTATATCTAAAAATCTATTCACTAAAATTATACGACATTACCCACGTCTATTTCATTTTACTCGAGATTTTATTGCTCATAATATTTTATGGGTAACTCTTCATCCTAACCCACGGGGAATTTTAATTGAAAGAAATTTTAATGACTCAAAATTTTATCCTGCTTAACAACGTGGACCCACCCTTTTAGTATCTGCCAATGGATCTTGCCTCTGCTATAGACCTGACGTTCTGCTTCACCTTCCTCTTGCCTTAGATGTTGAATGGAGCTCTTGCCAGACCTATGTGGGAGAGACCATTTCCATACTTGTCACATTACCCATCAGGGAGACGCAAAACAAAGGCTCCCCATTTGGTACTTACAAACTTGCAGACTGGGGCATGTATGAAAAGCTTGCTGTGTTTGAGAGCGATGAACTATTTGCTAATATCCCTGATCAGGTTAACCCATGTCACAGAGTCTAGATGATCTTAAGCTGCCAAATCCACCAATTCTCAACATCGATTCACCCAAGAGAGTTCCAGTTCCGTGGTGGAACGACGAGTGTACAGGAGTCAATTAAAATCTGGAGAAAGACGCTTAATGAGATTAAGTAAATTTCCAACACAAGAAAATTTAGAAATATTTAGACAACTGAGAGCAAAAGGAAGATTCGTTATAATAGCATCACGTAAACGATCATGGGAAAAAACCGTATCTTCTATAACTCACCGTACTCCAGCCATCAAAAAGTCTGGAGAAAGATTAAAAACATTTCAGAGCAGGAACCCTTCAGTAGCCCCTCTGGACTTCTAATAAATTCTCGATTAATTACCACACAGTCTGAATTGCAGATGCACTTGGCGAATATTACGCCTAGTGTATCTACTCGGAAAATTACACCAAACAATTCGTTGCTTAAAGATACAGCAGAAAGAATCGATTTACAATTCTTCTTATTGGGTACAGAAACCTGTTAAAACTTTCACCGTTTCACTTTCAATATCCACAATTCCCTAACCTTTGAAAACATTAAGTGTAGCCCTACATCAATCTGAAAGAAAAATAATTCTGGTCGAGCAGAATATTAGTGCGGACGAAGCAATTAACCTTAGGCTTTGTACTCATTTCGACATAAATTTCCTACACCCACCAGCTCCTTTGCCTATACTATCATTACGGAAGAGGTTATAACCATCAAGTTACCTAAATCAGAATGCAAACGGCTTTACCTAGGTTTTTCAGACAACCCCCCAAGTAAATGGCATCATATTGTGTCAGCTAAAATGAGTACTGAACTCTCGATGTGCAAAAGTAAACTTAGAGCATTTAGTGAGCCACATTAAGAGCACGTTTGTGAGCTAAGAATGCCGTTTCGTAACAATTTGACAGGGTGGTTGATTGCTGAGAGCCGAATCTGAGCCTAGTTGTGTCACCAGGTGATGTTTTGTCAGTTGTATGATCAAACATAGAATCTGCTAGCTGTGGTAAAGAACATTGCCAGCACATCCATGTGGCGGCGTTGGATACTTTTTTTATGTTCCATCAAGTGGCAACGGTAGACTTCTCAATTACAGAAGTTTTCTCCTCATATCAATCAGTTTTTCGACAAGCTCCCGTTTAGATCCATGATTCCGCCGTCCAAGCCTGGCTAGTTCTGCGTCGCAGAGCGTCCATAACGTCATTAGCTCCGTGATTCCACACTGCTGGTATCATCTGAGTTTGTTGACACTTCACCATAATTACTGTTGACAAGTTCTTGAGGTCCTGGATTAGGCTGAACTGAAAGTCTCCTGCAAGTACTATACGTAGTTCTGATATTTCAATCCGTCGATAAAATAGGCGTGAGCCAGCAAGCCAAACACACAACAAGCCTTAGACACCATTCCTTGACAGTATGGGTATGACAAATGTAAAAAGTTGACGATATATTATTTAGAATGTTGTTATTTTGTAATAAGTTCTTTGTGATATAATTTCCAAGTAGCCGTGAATCAAATAGACCTTGGTTGCCTGATTGTGTCGATGGTCGTTTGTTTTGTGTGAATCATTCTCATCAACACATTACTCAAAATTAAAAAGATAAAAATCGATGTAAAACACACTTGTACTTACTCACTAACAATAGCACTTGTAGTTATTATAAAAGAAGTCCTTTTATAAAATTCAAAACAAATTCAATCTAAACTGTAAAAAAACACATTTTAGCAAGAGTATATACCACTTATCTTACTTAATGATAACATTGTATAACGTTATTTCTTAAAATAGGTATACCAACTGGATCAGTACCTTCTCTGTACGGGGGAACCGGCGGTGTCAGTCATGTAGATGCAGCATTGCCCTGAGAGTAGAACCATGTCTCTGGGACTCCCGCTCCAGCTAATGGAACAAGCTCAATCAATCTCTCTCCTACCTGACGGATGGGTGTTGTCAACTTTCCCGTGACGATGTTTTCCACTGACAACCACTCTGGAACTAGCACCAGATCCGACCTTCTCTGCACGGGGGGATGGCCGAGTCGTGCATGAAGACGTAGCGTTTTCAGCTGTAGATTCAATACCCTGGAACCATTATCATCACCATACAACGTAACTAACTAGAGCCCACACTAGGGTACTGACTCAAATCTCTGGTAACGTAAATTACATTTAACGACCTAGGCCGCTGCGCGAACGCTTTTGTCTTTCGTGTCACGTTGATGGATGAGTTTTTTTTCTATGTTTTTGGAATGTGTAGGATCTCTTTTTACTTCTCAAGTCCACTGCTAATCATTTTTGTTAAATTAGGATATTTGGTTATTTCGTAATAATATTGTATGGTAAAACCAATTAATAGAATGTTATTCTGATGGCCCGTAGATTTGCTTTCGGAACGCATTGTAGGTAATGTTGTCAGTTTCTATAGTTATTTGTCAATTATTATCACAGCCTCGAAAAACTACATTCCCGTCTCTCCCCATACGCTTGTGGCTGGTTCTGACCAGCACAGGCCGTCCACACCCTTGTCCCCGCCGCGTCACCCCTTACGTCCCTATCTTTCGTCTCGATTGCCAAGTGCATAAATATGAGACGTTTTTAGCATCCAATCAAATCAAAACCTTTATGTTAATATTATATATTCTATTGTTTTATCACGTTTAAATAATTATATTTTATGTTTTCCCCGTTAGACCACGTATATATAATGTTCTTTTTTTATTCTGTCTTTTCGACTTAATTATTTTTCATACCTTTAAGTGAACTCAACGCATTGTTCTTCAATAGAAATTGGAGAAGAGTTCCTCAGAGTTGTAAACCAAAGAGATTATGGAAAATGCCTCCTCAGACAAAGAAGTCTATCATTAAACTGTTGTGTATTATTTATGTACCAATAATCAATGTTTTGGGCCAATCTCACGTTTAAAAACATCCAACTCTGAGCCTATAGGCATTATCAAATAGTACCTAAAATAGTGTGCAATTTAATAATGCCGAGATTTGACCAACCAATACGGCCAACACTACATAGACGTGCACATTTTTCTCCAGATTGTAGGCAAAAGTATGTATCTCCACCTGTGTAACAAGTGTTCCTTTAACAGTTACACATATTTTTGAGTCAGTAACTTAATGTTGCTAGCAGAATTGCTGCGGCATCTGGTAATGTTATAAGCTTCTATGCCTGCTCTTAAGCGCGCACCACATCGGCTTCTCTCAGTTTCCTTCCAGTACAGCATTCTGGCGTCAAATTGAAATGCACTTAATTAATGAGACACCGCGCACTTTGCTCCGCTCCGGCCAGTACATGTGTAAAGTTCCCCTCTTTCTCTCGGTTTAGTTCATCCTGCGATTGCTCAAGCAAGCAACTTGGCCGTACGCCGCGGGGTAGAAAAACAGTTCCAATTTAAGAGAGTGACCGCTTATTAAAAATTGTCCTACTATGAGGTCTAGAAACAGAATGAATGTGACCGAGTTTAGCACCTGGTCGCTCACGTTCCGAGCGGAGCGTCTAGTGCGCAGCCCTTTGGGACGGAACCGAAGTACTTCCTCACACCACTCCTGACCACAGGAACTGAGCGAAGCCGTCTGTGGTTGCCGTTTCTGCCTTAATAATGCACCCCGTTTTAAAAAAAAAAAAAAAAAAAAGATCTTTGTTGTGGACAAAGTATAAGAAGATCTGGTCCCAGTTTGATGTTTGTGCATTTCTTTCAAGTTTTATCAATACTATAACTTGTTCCCAGAGAAACAATTGGCATTTACTTTCGTAAGTTCTTCACACCCCTTTCTGTAATAAAAAATGGTAAATAAAGCCTACATAATATAACGTACTTATCCATACGTTCACCATAACCGTACGTACGTTCATAATACCATACATGTTAGCTCAAAGATACTTATTTTAGGACGATCTGATACGAACGATATCCAGATACAATTTTATTGGCTAACCGTTGCCCCACCGCCCTTCGCCCATAAGCTTGTGCTGGTTCTGACTACCATACCTGTCCACCCTTTGTCCCCGCGGTCATCCCTTACGTCCCTCCCTTTGGCTCGATTAGCCAAGTTGCAATAAATATGAGACGTTTAACAATATCCAATCATCAACAACTGAGACGTTGTTTAGCAAGCCAACGCAAATTCCGAACATATGACGTGATGTGGATTAGAAAATTACTTCCATTGTAACCATCCCTGTTTTTTGTTCTTGAGCGCCCGTTTGCGTTTTCACGCTGATACTTATGAAGAAAACCGCCGACTTTTGGCTGCCTTTGAGGAACGTGGTCTTGAATAACTCCAAAAATCGTATGAACTCATGATCAACATGGGCTATCGTCCATTGGTTCCACGGAAGAAGTTCAGAGCAGCCTAACATTCGTCCGCAGGTTCCTTACTCCACAGCGGCACATCTCTGAGGATATCATTGACCAAGGTTCTTCGAGGTTTCGAACTTGGGCAGGATGACAGGTCCAAAGATACTGGATTTTCCTCCTTTAATTCATCCCAATCTATTCCTTCTTCGCGAATTAGCCAAGTTGCATAAATATAGACGTTAAGCAATATTACAATCAAATCAATCTCAATCTATAAATAACTTAACAAATATAAAATGAAAAACAACTAGCGTCTGTCGTCAGAGCATTTTACCTAGGTATTATATGTATTTACTGAGAATTTCACTTTTTTAGTTTTTTAAACATCTGTACGCCAACTTAACATAATGTGCTAACAATGAGTTAAGCGTGTATTTTGCGGCAATCGATGTATTTTGAAAAACGGTCTGTAGCGTACACGTGCCATCTGCATTGAACTGCCAGACAACAAAGGATCGGCGCGCGCATCCGTGTGCTCGCATACAGCCAATTGCCGCCTACGTCCAACTAGCATTCATTCATATCCTTTGTTCTTGTCCGAGGTGGACAGTGTTCGTCTACTCTCTTCGATCTGTTCTTATTTATTCCTCTACTGCACAAAGACATTTTCTTCTGTTGTAGACTGTGTAGTTTGGGAAAGTCTTGGTATTTCATCTTTGACACATGAGAACTCGCACTTCTCCCCTTACCCCCGCGGCTGGTTCTTGACCTTCAAATTCCAACTCGACAAACACCTTCGCCGCGGTTTGGCCTGGGGGGGTGAATAGGGGAGTTTTCACTCCCTGAACTCATGGCGAGCTCTGGGTCTTCCGTCGGGGAAAGCCCCTTCCCTTTGACTACCTTCCCCGACGCGACGACAAAGACAACACGGACGGATGACCTGACCAGACGGAGACGACCAGACGTGGGGGAACCCCTGCCTCCACCCATATGCTTGTGGCTGGGTTCTGACAGCACAGGCCTGTCACACCCTTGTCCCCCCACGCCATCCCTTAACGTCGCACCCTTCGTCTCGATTAGCCAAAGTTGCATAATAATGAGAGGGGGCGCAAAGCAAGTATCCAATCCGAATATGAACCCAGACTCCCCCCTGAACTTTCCTCTCCGTCTTCCCTAGGACAGAGTGGCGCACTTATGAACTCACTCTTGAGGCCTTCAAATTCAACTCGGACACCTTCTCGCGGTTGTCCCGTGAAAAGGGGAGTTTCACAAACTGAAACTAATGGCGAAAGCTCCTGGGGTCGTCGTCGGGGACCCCTTCCCTTTGACTACCTCCCCCGACGGCCGACGACAAAGACACCCGCGGATTGTGACACAGACGGAGCGCCCACGACGTGGGGGAACCCTGCCTCCCCATATGCTTGTGGCTGTTCTGACCAGCACAGGCCTGTCCACCCCTCGTCGCCCATGCGTCATCCTTACGCCCTCCCTTCGTCTCGATTACAGTTGCATAAATATGAACGTAAAGCAATATCAATCAATTAAATTAGAAAACAATATAATCATAATCTTGGAGGCGCGAATAATCTTTGTCGTTGAAGCGCGCTAAAACTACTAATCATAAAACTAATACTAAATCCAAACTCATAAACTTATTTAATTATATTTTCAATATCCAGGCCGCGGCGTAAATTTGCATAACCAGTTTAAAGCGATCTAGTTTCTTATGGTAGTGTTTTCCTCCTGTTCATTCTTTTGCCATGTTCTTCTTATTGTGTATTTCTCCTGTTTTTGGTGAGATTCAGGACAGGTAGTATTGAGAAACAGCGGGAAGTGTAAACCTTAAGTGGACTTCAGGAATAGATTGTTCCGCAGAGCACCAGGATGTTCCTGCCCTCTTTACCATCACCACCTTCCTGGCACGAGCAGCGCCTTCATAGTCCAGCTCGCAACCTTCTGTGGTTTGGCCCGTGAGAAGGGAAGTTCACTCCCTAAAAACTAATGGGCGTAATGTAATTCACTACTTATTTAATTATTTGTTTGTGATACTAACATACTCACTGAGGATGTAGGCGCCTTGCCAGCAGTCAGTCGCAAAAACACGAAATCATTTATGCTAATTGATCCAGTAGGTTTAAGAATTCAACTACCTGGATGGGAGCAGGGGAAAACGTTGAAATTCAAAATCTATTTTGCAAAGTAGGCAGGCCTATATCTTCTTGCAACCACGGGCAGGGGATTACACAGTAGTCCTCTTCTGTGCTGACTAACTTTGCTCAATGTTGTTATGAATCTGCTCAATCGAACTTTAATTGTTTGTGTGGGGCACTTCGTTTGCAGGATTTAGTAGATTGATCTCCAAGTAGGGCACCCAGGAGCCTGTCACGAAATCATTAATGTTTATTCGTGCCACGTTGCACACCACAACTTAAGGAAATGGATCGCTTGTTACTTTCCGAACGAACATGAAATGGGGAGCAACTATATGCCCATCAGGATGCTCAACCACCACAACATCAATTGCGCCAGTCAGTGTTGCGCATTAATCTCGCTGAAAGGTCCCCAAAGTTGCTTATGAACTCCGTGCTCTGGAAACCTTCCCCCGACATTTCTTGTGCTCTATTTACCGCCGATACATAAACTATGGCCACTCTACTTGCAAGTAGCACCCGCACTTTCTTATAATGGGATCCTTCCAATACAAAACTTGGCCAGTCTGGTTTGCCGAATGGTAAGCGTTGAATAATTTTAGAAGAAATGTTTTACGTCGATCGAAGGTAGTCTTGTAATTTTGGTTTTGCTTCTTAGTTCTTCCTACCCTGGCTACCAATTTGCTTACTGGTCCGGTATTCCTATCACCAAATATAGGTAACCTTTGTGAAGTTTTCGATGTGTCCCATTGTCAATGACATGGTACTAGGAAGGCGTTGTGCCTTCAGACTGGGTAACTGGACCCTTTGTTCCCTCTTTCGGCAGCGCAGGCAGGTCGTTCACCTCCACGGCCAACCGCGCAGCGGGCGAGCTGCATCTCCAACAAGTCCGGACGCCAAGGTCCCAGTACAAGAGTTCGTTATTTTGGTGGTTTTAGGGCATCAAACAAGAGATTGCTCGTCCGCGAGAATACTTTTTGGCCTTCGAATTCCCAACTCGACACCTTCTCGTAGTTTGGACCCGTGAATAGGGGAGTTTTCACTCCCTAACTACTGGCGAGCTCTGGGTCGTCGTCGGGGGAACCCCTTCCTTTGACTACCTCCCGACGGGACGACAAAGACAACACGGACGGATAATGGACACAGACGGAGACGAACCAACGACGTGGGGAACCCCTGCCCTCCCCAGATGCTTGTGGCTGGTCTGCCATCACAGGCCTGTCCCCCCTTGTTCCCCCCCCGCGTCATCCCTTACGTCCCCTCCCTTCGTCTCGATTAGCCAATATGCATAATATGAGACGTAAGCAATAATCCAATCAAAAAATACTTCTGTTTGGTCTGTTGGTTTTTATGGTTTTACACTCGGCCAATAACGGAGCTCCTGACGTTTTTTAACCACCAGATCTTTGGATCACCATGGTTTCGGACGGTGTGTTCGCTGCTGATGATGACCTCCCTGGTTAACGTTTCTGGGAACGAACCTGAGCTCGCTTCAAGCATAATAACTCATGTTTTTAGTCCGTCATTTGCGCCAATGCGCGCCACATTAAAAGAAATGTTTTCAGCAGATTTTTGCAAGGCCTACGTTGGTGCCCTACGCACTTCCAATCAGTCTCAATGAAGATTCACGCTTTGTGGATCTTCGGGAGACCATACAGCCGTGGGATTCGCAAGATGACTTTTTTCCTATGTATCCATATACATTTTTCTTGGGGGTCAAGGATGATTGTCTGCATAAGATTAAGTCTTTCTCTAAAGTAAACCGTCGGATTATTGCTCAGTAGGAAATAAGTGATCTTCTATATAATAGCCATTTTATTCCTATAGTCAACCGTAATCCATTACTACTGTGGCATTTACGTTGTCAACAGGAGGTATGAAGATGTCCGGATTGTTTTTTAAATTGTAATTATGACCATTTTACTGACCATTACCCAACCGTGGTTATAAATTAAAACTAGTAGAACAAGGTAAATAATTGATTGTTAAATTGAAATTATTTGGACGGACACTGTTCTTAAATACAATATTTTATTGTAATATTTCGACACAAAGTCCTAGTGTCTTTATCAAACTGGTTGAACAAAGCAATGTTTTAACAATACAAACAAATAGGAACTAACAAAAACGAAACATTTATGCCAACAAATTATGATTTTAATGAAAATAAACATTGGCAGAATTAATTTATGTAAAGCCGAATGCTGGTAATGAAACAGCATCGGCATTCCTGAAAAGATATTTTGGTTAAAAAAGCGATTGACAGGCAATGAGTTAAGTGTCATACTCTCTCTTTGGTGCTGGCACTCGTCAGTTGGACCCACCGAATCGCTTTTGCCTGGTTTGCTTTACTGACTGAACCTCATCTGGGGTCGTCGTCGGGGATCCCCTTCCCTTTGGACTACCTCCCGACGGCGACGACAAATGACAACACAGACGGATGATGACACAGACCGAAGACGACCACGACGTGGGGGAACCCCTGCCCTCACCATCTGCTTGTGGCGGGTTCTTACCAGCACAGCGCCTGTCAACCCTTGTCCCCCTCGTCATCCCTTACGTCCCACCCTTCGTCCTCGATTAGCCAAGTTGCTAAATATGAAGACGTATGCAATATCCCTATCCTATCAATATCATTAATATAAATCCAAAATAAATGTTTGATCCTCGCAACCCTGTAAGCAATGAAGGAGCACGCGTGGCGCTTGAGAAGATTAGTCCGAACCCTTAGTTTCTTTTGTGGCATTGTCTTGGTAAATAGCTGACCAATATCGAGTCTATTTCACGGCTGTCTTTTCAAATTAGTGCCGTTTCATTCCCTGCATAGAATATTCCAAAAAAATAGTGTGAGGATAAGAACATGAACCAAACGTCACACATCCCAGTTAAAGGCAGCAATGTACAGGCTTTATCTTAGAACAGAACCTATTCAATATTGGAGGACAGTGGGCGCTAGGAGTTACTCATGACATAAGATGTAGATGCCATGGGGGGAAACAAGCTTCCTTAAGCTCCGTTTTATTCCAATTGGATTGCTTGGCATATTGCATAGGTATTCCTCCCAATTGAGGACCTGATGATTTTCATATAATGTTCTGAGCAATTTTTGAAGGTGTACTTTCTCGCTGTGCTAACAGTGTTCTTGTGTTACTTTCATCCTAACTGCCAAGTGGTCCTTTGATTCACTTATTATAATGACCACATTGGCACTGAAAGAATAAAGGAGTTTTTGAACCTGTGTCGGGTCCAACCCAGTGGTTTTAAAAACATTACCCTGACACAGACAGTTTTCCTTTTCGGCTAAATGTGAAGTGAGTATTGAAAGAGCCTTTCTTTCTTCGCGAATCTCACTTCACCCGTCCTTCTCTTTGTTGCTACTTGTATCTGACATGGACGCTTCAAATATTTTAACGCTGTCCCAATTGGTGTCATTCCAAAATGTTTTTTAAAAATCTGCCCCCTCGAATCTTCAGAAAAAGGGCCATCAAATTCCAACTCGCACACCTTCTCGGGTTTTGGCCCTATTAGGGAGCTTTTTCCTTCTCCCTGAAACTAATGGTGGCTCTGGGTCGTCGTCGGGGAACTTGTCCCTTTCCTTTGACAACCTCCCCGACGGCGGACGACAATGACAACACGGACGATGATGACACAGACTGAGACGATCACGACGTGGGGGAACCCATGCCCTCCCCATACGCTTGTGGCTGTTCTGACCAGCACAGGCCTGTCGCACCCCTTTGTCCCCCCGCGTCATCCTTTACGTCCCTTCCCTCGTCTCGATTAGCCAAGTTGCATAAATATGAGACGTTAAGCAATATCCAATCAAAACTGGGTCGTCGGTCGGGGACAACTCTTCCCTTCTCTTTGACTACCTCCCCGACGGCTGACGACATTGGACAACGCGACGATCATGCCACAGACGAAGACGACCACGACGTGGGGGGAACCCCTGCCCTCCCCATATGCTTGTGGCTGGTTCTGACCAGCACAGGCCTGTCCACCCCTTGTCCCCCCGCGTCATCCCTAACGTCCCTCCCTTCGTCTTGATTAGCCAAGTTGCATTAATATGAGACATTAAGCAATATCCAATCAAAAATCAACTGATCCTGTTTCTAAGATTAAGAGTGGCGCATTATGATCTAACGGTTGACGCGCCCGTTACCTGATACTGATTACATAACTGTTTTGTGTCCTTAAACCCCAAAAACTAGCTTACTATTTCCTCTTCTGGTCTTCTAGTTCGCCGTTCAATTTTGACAATTAAATGCTGAGCTTGTTTGGTGTTTATACTAATGAGCTGTGTATCACACTAGACCTTAAACTTCCTCATCAGAAACTATGTCATTGAGACTTTTTCAGATGATCTTAAAACTGAATCCGCGGATGGGTAAGGGTTGCCTTCCGATGAAGGGTGCAAACACACACCCCCACTTCATTTGTCGAAGTGGAAATCCTTCAAACTCCGTCTGGATACCTTTCTTCCATAAAACTGTTGAGATCTTGTGCAGATGCCTGCAAGTCCTTGGATCTGAGATCCACGCAATATCCTAATTGGTGAAGGACCAACGGTGTTTCAAGATCGTGACAAGGGCCGAAAGCGGTACTCACAAAGAAGAGGTGGGGACGAGACGAGGCTGGCAGATAAGCATTCGAGGCACAGAGGACGGAGATCACTTTGTAGGCCTAAGGATTTTTTTTTAATATGAAAATACATACAGAAGAACACGTTCCAGCTAGGAAGCTTGGAAGTAAGGTTATGTACGACAATCAAATTACCACATGGTAACTAAACCACAACAACAAACAACAACAAAGCTACGCGAGTAACGCGCCTAAATTACCCTTGTAAGGTTTTCTACCAGCTAAGCAACTTTCAAGCGTTCAAACACAGAAATAACCCGCGTTATAAGACCTACCCTCGTAATATGCTAGTAATGTAAACGAGGTATGACCGCGACATGACGACAAAACAAATTGATGCACACAAACAACATTGGTTTGGTATTGCATTTAGACCAACACATTTTTCTAAAACGCACCACATGCACTCTAAAACCCAAATTCCAACTCGACACCTTCTCGCGGTTTGGCCCGTAATAGGGAGTTTCACTCCCTGAAAAATCCTGGCTAGCTCGGTGTCGTCGTCGGGAACTCTTTCCTTTGACTACCTCCCCGACGGCGACGACAAAGAAACACGGACGGATGATGACACAGACAGAGACGACCAGCGATTGTGGGGGAACCCTGCCCTCCCCCATATGCCTTGTGGCCTGGTTTCTGACCACACAGGCCTGTCCGCCCCTTGTCCCCCGGCGTCCTCCCTTACGTCCCTCCCTCGGTCTCGATTAGCCGTTGCTAAATATGAGACTAAAGCAATATCCAATCCAATCAAAAAAAGGCCTAGGCCTAGCCCACGCTACTTTTTGACATTCGCTTCGCGTTTTGACAAGTGTTTTGTAAGTCATCTAGCGCGGAGGATCCACAAGAGGGCACCACCCTACGACAAGCTTACTATAATTAATTTGGCGGGCGCGGGCGCAATAGTTTGAACAACAACGAAACTCACTTGTCATATAAAAACTCGAGCTGGAATTTTTTTTTTTTTTTTGATCTTTTCTAAATTACCAGCAGAACAGATTGTTTTTTTTTTTTTTTTTTTTTTTTTTTTTTTGTTTTTTGGTTTTTTGTTTTTTGACAATTAAAACGAGTTGCAAATTCTAACGTCTTCCAATTCGTCAAATTAATTGCGTTGTTTTTCCTTTTACTGTTCTTGGACGTCTTTCTGGTCTTTGAATGAAGTGTACTAGGAAAACGCTAAGTCCCGCCGCGTTTGTTGGATGAGGCGTATTCGTGCATTGACTGTCCATGTGTTCTGAGGATTTTCTGTCGTTTTGTGACAAAATTATTACAAAGTCGAATAATTTTGATTAATTAATTTAATTTATTAAATTAATTAATTAAAATTGACCTTATTTTTTGATTTTTTTTTATGAATCGTAATTTAAAAAAGGAAATAAATCGTAAAATTGCGATTTGTCATAAGGAATAATTATTTGATTGCGCTCAATATTTACAAGAATAATTTATTCATAAATTAAGGTTCTGTGAAAAATTCATTACAATAGAGGATAAAGCATGTAGGTGTATAACGTCAAGACTTGTTTAAAAAAAGAAAAAAACGTGTAAAATTTCGATTTTCATGAGTAAATAATTTTTCGTTGCGCTCAAATTTCCCCACAATATCTTAATTCATAAAATAAGAGGTTTTGTGAAGAAAATCATTAAATCGCAATGAGCATGTAGGGTGTTTATAAGTCGAAGAAATATTTTAAAATGAAAAAATTCGTAAAATGGCGATTTTTCATGAGAAATAATTTTCCGATTGCGCTCAAAAACGTGGCAGTTCTAAGTTCAGTAGATTTCGAGGTCTACCATAAAAAATTTCATGCAATCGGAGTATCGGTTTAGGCCGGAATCAGTGTTACAAACAGACAAAAATACAGAAAGAAAGAAAGAAAAAAAAAAAAAAAAAAAAAACATTCCGGTTTTTTTTCTCCGGTGTAGTGAAATGGATCTTCGCTTCGTGACTCGCTACGTCCGCTACGCTCATCCCCAATTATTTCTTCGTCGTCGTCTGTTGAGAACTCTACATCCAGAAACAAAATCCTGCCATTTAATTAACACCTAGGTCCTAGGCCAAGACAAAACCTGCTTTTCTCGGTAAAAAAAACTACTACCACATATGAATCAGAAAACCAATGGCTGCCTTTATTTTTATTCTCGAGTTCAGGCGGTGACCCGTGGGTCGGTCCCGTTCAGTTGAACTCGAGTTTCAGACCGCATTGGGGGGAACTCGAGATTAGCGGTGGTGAAACCGCGCGCTCTCGTTTCAAAGAGCCTCACGGAGTTTTAAACTCTGAGCTGATTTGGTTGCAACCGGCCCTTAGTCCCCTAATCACGTGCTTGTGTTTTAACCGTGGACGGGTTGAAGGTGAGTATGGCAAGTTTTTGCCTTAGCTCGTCCTTGACCGCACACTAGTCGACTAGGGACGTGAGCTCGATGTTTGTGTTAGTCCTTTGCGTTCACACTGTGAAGTCGGAGACTGATGCATAGAGGTTTGATGCCATGTGATCACCGTCTCTTAATCAGGAACTGTATACCCCACTACCGGGGTTTGTTTATACGATTCGTTTTGGTTGAGGGGTTGTCTGCGTGTCCCATCATCGTCGGTACACACATTGTCGGTCCTTGAGCCTGCCAGGTACCGATGGACTCCTGCCAGAGGTGAAATTTTTCTGAAGAACAATGGCACATTTTGTTGTTGTTTTGCCCGTCTGGCAGGGTGCACGGGCAACAAAAAGTCTTCTTTTCTCGGGTTCCTCGATACGAAGGCACGCTTGGTGGATCGCTTGATATGATCGCGCGTCTCGACCGTCTTCCTGCCATCGTTTGGTGCTGGGGCACGTTGTTGTCTCATGGTCCACAAGAGGGATTTGCCCACAAAAACAAGAATAATAAATGTGGGAAGACCTGGGGTGAGCTGTTGGCAGGTCCAGACCTCCAGGCGACTAAAAAACTTTTGGAAGGTAAAGCTGATGAACCCACTACATTGGGGACGAACCTGTGCAGTCGAACTGGCCCAGTGACTCGAACGCGGGGTAAAACCGACGTGAAGTCTGCTAGTGGCGAACAACGCCTACGGGGCCCCGTGGACTAGTTGTGGCCGGACGGACGTCTTCTTCTTTGTTCTTCTGCAATTGCTGGAGATTCCTGCCAGAGAGTAATCTTGCCATGCGTCCTCTCTGGCCAGGCGGATCCCAAAAGGCGTAGGCAGCGAGTGGTTCTTCGTCCTCTTCCTTCTTCTCCATGTTCTTTAGAATCACAACTTTAGTTAGCTCGAAGAGCCTCTATCCAGTATCTAGGAGACATGGTCGTTCCAGTCTGTTATGTTTCTATCTTCAATCATTTATATGTTGAAATGAGTTAGTTAGTTAGTTATTAGGGTTTAAGGGCACACAACACTAAGGTTATCAGTGCCCGTATTCTCTTATATAATTGCCATGTTATTTTTAAATCCTATTGTACAGCTGTGTTGATTTCAGGTATTTAAAAACATTGGTTATGTTCTCAGATTCATCAGATAAAATGTCTTTTAAATTTGGTTTTAGTTTAAAATCATTCCTCTCGTCCATGTGTTGAGGACATTCTACTAAAATGTGCCTAACTGTTAAAATCTCACCACACTGCTCACAGGGTGGTGGGTCTTCACCTTTTAAAAGGTATCCTTGAGTGAGATGTGTGTGTCCAAAGCGTAGACGGGTCAGAACAACCTCTTCGCGTCGAGAAGAGCGCCTTGAAGATATCCAAGGTGTTACATCGTCTTTTATTTCGCAAAGCTTATTATATCGCTTGATATGCCATTCTTCGCACCATTTTTCTTTAATTTAAAGTTTAAATAATGCTTTAAGATCAGCGTTACGACTAATTGGCAATCAATTTGTTCTTTGTTACAAGCTTCTTTGGCAGTTCACCACACCGGTATAAGACTATCCACAGGAGCTTTTCGTACGAGCCCTATTCCCAGTCTTCTATGTGAGTCTGCAGAACCATCTTTTTCCTCTAGAGAAAGTACCTAATGCTTAATTATATTGCCTCATTAAAAGGTTCCCCTACAAACCAGCCTATAAGCAGTTTTGACCCTCCATTTCAAAATCGTATGAGTTCACATGAAGGCCTCAATTTTTGGATATTGCTTTACGTCTCATATTTATGCAACTTGGCTAATCGAGACGAAGGGAGGGACGTAAGGGATGACGCGGGGGGACAAGGGGTGGACAGGCCTGCTCAAGACCAGTGGGCATCCGCTCCCTGGAATTACTGCAAGCCTTAAACATAAACACTTCCCCTTGTTTTCTACCAATCAAATGGGGCAATCCCACCTTGGACACTTAATAAACCATGTTGCATAACACAGCTGACAAAATATAAATAAGAAGGCCTAGCCGAATCATGACACAGACGGAGACGACCACGACGTGGGGGAACCCCTGCCCTCCCCATATGCTTGTGGCTGGTTCTGACCAGCACAGGCCTGTCCACCCCTTGTCCCCCCGCGTCATCCCTAACGTCCCTCCGTTCGTCTCGATTAGCCAATTTGCATAATATGAGAACGTAATGCAATATCCAATAATAATCCGAATCATAAATAAAACTGGCAAAATCTAACTTGGAGCGAATGAGGGAGCGATATTGATTGAAGGTAGTAGATCAGCTCCCCAATTAGTATTGCTTAGCACTTGTAGAATATTTAAAGCTTTTAAACCTTGGTTCGTAGCTGCTGGATATGGGGCTTCCACGATAACTTTTTATCAAATAACATTCCCAAAAATCGTGAAATTTCGGCAAATAGTAGGCATGGCTTCCCATGTGCAGTCGGGAATAAGGAATAATTCACGCCGAAGGCTATTAGCACACATGTGGTTTTAGTGATTGAGAATTTATATCTAGTTTCAGCTGACCATCTCTCATGCGCTTAATGTTTAGTTGTAGTTGACGTTTAATCGAACTCAAATACGAAGCTCGGAAGTAAATGGAAAAATCATCTACAAAAAGTGATGATTTGACTGGCTTTTTATATGTGAGGTAATACTGTTGATAGGTATAGCAAAACATACAACACTTAAAACTGATCCTTGTGGAACTCCGTTCTCTTGATAAAAAGGTCTAGATAAACTATTTCCAATTCGAGCTCTAAAAATTCTTTTAGATAAAAGTTTGAAATAAAAATTGGCAGGTGCCCTTTAAGGCCCCAGGTTTGTAAAGTTTTGAAAATGCCATATCTCCATGCCGTATCATAAGCCTTTTCCAAATCAAAGAAAATGGCCACTACGTGTTGTTTAGTTAAAATGCATCTTGTATATACCCTTTCAACCTGACAAGGTGATCATTAACCGATCGTCCTTGTCGAAAGCCAGATTGTTCTGGGACAAGCAGCTTGTGGCTCTCCAAATCCACATTAATCTTTTATTGATCATACGTTCGAGAAGCTTACACAGGCAGCTCGTGAGTGAAATTGGTCGATAGTTTACAAGTTGGTCTTTGTCTTTTCCTGGTTTCAGTATAGGGATTGCTATGGCTTCCCTCCAGGAGTTAGGAAATGCTTCTTCTAGCCAGATGCGGTTTAGGGTGTTGAGAATGAATTGTTGAGATTTGGGGGATAGGCGTTTGATCATCTCGTTGTGAACGTCATCAGGACCAGGGGCAGAGTTCTTTAGGCCAGTTACTGCGGTTATGAATTCCCATTGGGTAAAGGGCTGGTTGTATGTTTCGTTGTTTGGCAAATTGAAATGTAATGGGTATGATTCTTCACGGGCTTTGTTCTTTAGGAATTGTGGGGAGTAGTGCTTGGAGCTGGAGACGTTAGCATAGTGTTTGCCAAAGGAATCGGCAATGTCTAATTGAGATGTTTTTAAACATTATCATCAAGAATGCCGGAGGGTCTAAAAATGTATTCCTACCAGATATCTTTTTGATTTTGTCCCAAACTTTTGTCATGGGAGTTCGACACGTAATGGACGAGACGTATTCTTCCCAAGAACGTTTCCGAGATACACGGATTATAGATCTTGCTCAGGAGGAGCTTTAGCGGAAGAGAAGGTAATTAAACTTTCAGTGAGCTGGTGCTTAAGTATATAAGTAAATGGATTTGGGCTTGTAGTCCTATTAAGCTAATTTAGATATAACTGTTAGGTAGTGGAATGACTTTTGTCCGGTATTGTGGGCCTAGACAGCGAGTTCCTGAACACGTTGGTTTGGGGGGGGGGGGAATTAAAGGAAAATTAGGTTTAAGGGATGAATGGTTGTCACCATGCAGGCAGATTTGATTGATAGATTCATTCCCGGGATTTTGGAGATCGACCTCATCTGTGAATATAGGCCTAGGTAGCCCCTAGGTAGGTCTACGCTATAACTCCTTGCATTATCTCCTTGCATATTTATATTATTATTATGTATGTATTATCCTTGCATTATCATACTCTTCTCGCAGGGGCCTCTCTGTTTGATGGAAAATAACGGGTCGTCGGTGGTGCACGTCACCAATTGGCCTCTTGCCAGGAATATAGGAAGCGGGTGTTGTTTAAAGCGTCCCATGTACAAATAATTATTCGATGTGAGTGAAGTGGATGTCGCCCACACCACAGATGTTGTAGAGGTACTGGGTTTCCAGGTGCCTTAACCTTTTCATGTTGTGTTTTGAATGGAGCACCCAACACCCCAGTGCGGGGTTATTTTGAGCAAAAGTCAATTTCTCCTCACTGTATTTGATAGTAATATTTAACTTATCAAAATTTTTCCTCGTCCTTGAAATGAAGTAGAAAAGAAGCAGCATAGAACAGCATATTAGCTGATCGTAGAAGTGTTGCGGCTTATCAGGTTTTTTTCTTCTCGATTATTCATCTTCTATGTAAGTTTTACTTATCCTCATCTGAGATGTGGAACTTTTAATCCAATTAATCAATCCCCTTCACTTTGACTACCTCCCCGACGGCCCACGACATGGCAACACGGGCGGATGGACGGATGATGACAAAAACGGGGATGACCACACGTGGGAGAACCCTGCCCTCTTCATTCGCTTTTGGCTGGTTCTGACCAGCACAAGCCTGTCCATCTCTTGTCCCCCCGTGTCCCCCCCTTGGAAAAAGTATACATGGTTGTAACTTACACTTATAGAAATCGTTTCTCTTGGAGGGGCGAATAATCTTAGGGGTTAAAACGCCCTAATCTACTAATACTAACACTTGTATCATTACTATAATTTTCTTTACTTTATAAAATTAGAAAAATAATCATAACTCGTTTTATTACTTTCAATAGTAGGTGGGGCAATATGACTTTACCGTTTGAAGCGCCCAAGTTTCTCACGTCGTCGTCATCCGAAATGTTAGAAAGTTGTGTAAATTTCCTTAACCGCTGATGATGGTTAAACTATTATTCTGATGATGATAAGCGGTTTCCTGCAAATTACAAAATTTCCCGGGACTTCATAGCCCCGCTTTCTTTGCGACACTTTAATCACTTTCGCTGCATCCTTATTTTCTTCTTCCCATTTAGCCATCAAGTAGGCGTCAAGGCAGCATACTGGTATTCATAGGCAAGAATGAACTCGTTGTGGTTTCGCAATACGTCATACAGCACCAGCCTTCCAGTAAAATTAGATGCGGGGGGTGTGTATCCAGCTCCAAACACGTGTGCTATTTCCGAGCTGATATAAAGAGATTGTTTATGTACCCGTTTGGACACCCTT
>JAMZAV010017291.1:0-24972 GCA_024449915.1 Sweltsa coloradensis | reverse complement strand
AAATTTTTTTGTGCGTTTGGACTGTAAAACATTTTACTAAAAATTGGGGGATTAGGGGAATTCGATGCTAAGTGTGCAGTTTAAAAATTTTTGTAAAACGATTACTTACAAAACCTTTTTGACTACAAAATAGTGATGTGTACATTTTTGACTGTTGCGAACTTACTTTGACTACAGTCTCAATGATAGGTGCAGTTTGCTGGCGATACTTTTTTTGACCCCAAATCAAAATATAGTGTGCTTTTGCTGTAAATCTTCTTTGACTACAAAATCAGAGATAGTGTCGTTTGTCTGTTACATCTTACTTTGATACAGTCCAATGATAGTGTGCAGTTTGTCTGTTACGATACTTACTTTGACTACAGTCTCAGATGATAGTGTGCAGTTTGTCTGTTACGATACTTACTTTGACTACAGTCTCAGATGATAGTGTGCAGTTTGACTGTTGCGATACTTACTTAATCAGATGATAATGTACAGTTTGACTGTTGCAATACTGACTTTGACTTCAAAATCATATGAAAGTGTACAATTTGACTGTGACTTTCGTTCAAATTTACAATCTGTCTTGTCCTATGGCTATAGATGTACTTAAGCCTACTAAGGTGAACAAAGTAAGAAGAGTAGGGCCAGAATCTAACGAAGAACAGAACGCTTGTTGCCCATGCTCAAATTTGATCTTTTAAATCCAAATGTTGGGATATATGAATTCTAATGCTAAACAATATTTTCGAAAAATAACTCAGCAGAGTGTGTTAAATGGTAAGAAACATAGCACGGTGTATTCACCCGCTAAACTCAAAAAATGTATTTCATTCAGGCTAACTAGTTATGAATTTAAAAATTACCAGAAAAATTATTGGATCCACCATGACCCAAAAAATTTGTCAAACTTGGTATTTTTCGAGCTAGGTCCCATCGGCTAAATATTCCTATAAGAAATAACATGGGGTGATCTTTATGCCCGTGACCTTGGAGGACTTTGATCCAAAAAATATTAGCCATTATTGACGTACTTGTCAGCCTTTTCTGTAATTCATCCTATATTTTGTTTTGTATTTTGGGCAAGTGGTATCGGTCAAATATGGCTGATTTCTTCGAAGGGTTTGATATTTGAATGGCATATTATTGCGTGTTTTGAGAGTATATTTGGGCACAGTTTCAAGACACGATGTTGTAAAGTGCAATTTTAATTGGTAAGATGCTGTAGTACATATGTGGAACAAAAAATACACGTTTAGAGCCGATTAAGACATTTCCCAAACACAAATTTTCCGCATTTCATTTTGTCAAAAAATTTAAAAGTTCATGTAAATCACAGTTTCAACTGATATAATTTTTTAACGGTCATTTTAGAGTATTATTAAGCTATAGATTGATTCATGTGTAAAAAGTAATGTTTGGGGATAAAAGCCCCTTTAAAGGTTATAAGCTTCGCCAAGATATAAAATAAAGCATCTTTATTATTATTTTTATTATACTTCACGTTTAGTTTACAAGTTGGTTGTGAATTACCTCCTACACTGAAAGATTGAAAGGGTGCGGGTTCGTTCTTTCCTTGAGCATTAACATTTCAGTGATGACGTCGCGCGGGTGTTTTGAACAACGCGGCGAGCGACCACCGCCAGAAGTTCCGTGCGCTGCGGCAGAGCTACAAAACACAGCACCCACTTGAAAGTCGCACGAGAAGTACGATGCGTAAACACCGAGCCTCAGTTCAAGTGCCCTTACGTCTGCGCACAGGGCGAGCAGAAGTACAACCTGATCAAACCATCAACGAGTGCACTGGGCATCAGGCCGACAGGCCGAGAAGTTCTAGTGCCGCTGTGCAGGAGCTACAAACACAAGCAGACCACTTGGTAACACCGAGCCTCAGTTCAAGTGCCCTTACTGTCGCGCACAGGTGCGAGCAGAAGTTACAACCTGGACAAAACACACATCAGACGAGTGCACATGGGCATCAGCCACCGGCCAACAAGTTTTATTGCATGCGAACTACAGTAGGACTTAGAATCATGCCATGACGGTTGTCAACTTGCTTACATCCTGTATTTCCTCTTTCGCAGAGTGTCTCGCTGTAGGTACACATTAGAAATTACCCGATGTGACCACTTTCAGGTGACTAACTGGTCCAACAAACTTTCAAATCAGAGATCGAGATATCCCTCGCACATTATCCGCTATTTCCGTTACACTTAAACCGGCTCAGAGGCGGTGGAAGTACTAGCTTCATGAATATTAATACTGAACGCTCTGTTGGACGCGTTGATAAGCGAGCACGTGCTATAGCTCTAGACCCACCTTGTACAATTTTATTAAAATTGTAAAATTTGCGACGTTCGGCCTGTCCACGGGGCCATGTTTCCAATATTATTTTTATTGCCAATGTAAGGCCTTTTGGGTAAAACCTTTAATTTGTGGATAAAATCCACCGCATCTAGAGGACATTGACATAATTTCTTTGGGAAAACGTACAATAATACAACACTGCTTTCCTCGATATTTTTGATTACTTCTAGGTGGCAGTGCATAGTGCGAACCTCTTGCGAGTTTTCGCGTTGCCATGGTACTTTACTTTTGTTATAATGTAATTTCCATCTATCCTCTTATCGATCAAAATAAAATTAACTATTCGTGACCGTACGGACATTCTAAATGATTTGCCAACTCATATTTTGTCGCCGTTTTAGTTTGAAAAAAAACTTTCGGGGGGGGGGGGGGGGGGGGTAACTTTAATGTAACTTTTTAACTTTTTGAACGATTTTGCACAAACAAATGCATTCAATTCATGATCGAAGCTTGCGGAATGTCCAAATTCAACTCGATCCGAACCTCCGTTTCGACCGCTATCATGAGCAAAAAGCTACTCGACTTTCCCCGTTGGCCATGGTAACGGTAGTTTTGTTATAATGTAAGTTTCCATCTAACTACTTAATCGATCAAATAAAAGTTAACATATTCGTGACGTCGGACGGGACATTCTAATGATTTGGCCACCTCATTTTTGGTCGCCGTTTTAGTTTGAAATGAAAACTTTAGATTAACTTTTAATGTAACTTTTTAACTTTTTTGAACGATTTTGCACAAAACTAATGGCGATTCAATCGGAACGAGCTTGTGGATGGTCAAAATTTCAACTCGAATCCGAGCCTCCGTTCGAACGTTATGGCGAGGACATACCACAAACAGCAAAACAACAAAAAAACAACAAAAAAAACAAAAACCAAAACCTGACTAATTTTTTCCGGCAGAGTCAAATAGAAACGACTCGCTTCTGCTCGCTTTAATTAGTTTTTAGTATTCATTAATTATTAATTATTATTAATTTAATTAGTATTAATTATAAGCAGTGACTTGAAACTGACAGAACTATTCAGACTCCACAGTTTTCTTTTTCCTTTTCTGTAAAATAATGTTGTTTTGTTTTAGAATTAATTGAAACAAGTTTGATCAAGTATCGTATCGTGGAACGTATGTAGTGTAATGAACACTTGTAATATTAATTGTAGAGTGTATTTGCTATCCATTTTGAAAAGTTGTAATAGTTTTTGACTTGAAGATTCCAATTAAAATGGATGATTGTTTTGTGAACCCTGGCAACGAAATGTGAAAGAAAGCAATTTTGTTTTGATCATTTATTTTGGCGCTGCATCTGCTTTGTGAAAGTTATTTATTAAAAAAATGTGATGTAAACAAACGAATCTATACTACAACATGAACGTGCCACGAGTGCGGTTAGTATTAAAAAATCATCATGTGCCCTATTTGATGTTTGACGACGAAAAGGAACAACAATTTACTTCTCAGAAAAGTGTCAACAAACATGGCTGATCAAATTAGGCCTAGTGGAGTTTTCATAAAAAGGTTAGATTAGACTTAGCCTACATGTCTGACCAGAAACATGGTAAAACCACCACTAACAAGAAGACATTTCCTTCCATGTCAACAGATTAGGCATGACAAAGCAATCCTAACCTCTTTTGCAAACCAACACAGCAAACTCTAAATCTGACTATCCTCTTACAATAACGAACAGCCAACTGAACTAGGTTCAACCAAAGACAGCTGGATGTAAGATCCGAGTTTAAGCTAAACCACGCGATTTTTTTTTTTTAGTCATAATGACATACCTTAGTCTTTTGTCCACATGCCACTATAATGAAATGGGCTCTATACATTATCCACTACTGTCCGTCCACAAGACGATGTTCATAAGACCTCCATTACTCCTGCCAAACAAGGAAGGCTCTGCTATCAAAAACCTCAAGCATACAGTAAAACTTGCTTAAATGCTAATCAACAAAAGAGACATATTTCCCATTCAGAACACACAACAATAATACTACAAGGAACTTCTCCATTACTAATGGCGACACAGGAAGGCATATGCATATTATCAAAAACTTCAAGCATAACAGTAAAACAAAGTTTTAAAATGCTAATCCACAAAACAGTGAGAACGTTTCCTGTTCAGCACACAAAACATAAGCTACAGAACCTCCTAGACCTAAATGACACAGATAACAAAAACTATAACAGGTACACTAATACCACTGGAATACTTAGACGACGTATGCCTATCCTTCTCTTGATGTAAGTACAAATAAAGATCAAAGAATAATAGAAACACTACCAGTCCCTAGGTCTGTACCCACGCCAACTTGTGGAATTCACAAAGACTAAACATTAAAAGCGAGCTAACAAAGACTGTTAGCACAGTGGGACTAGTTATAAGTGACTCTATTTTTAAAGGATGCCAAAGAGAAGAATATGTGTCCTCAAGATAAATTTCTCTTCGAAGTATATATCCAGGAAAATCAGCCTCACCAGTTCCAAAATTGATAGAAGAAGACCAAAACCTGCCAAACTACACATAGAACTGTTATAATCCAAATGGCAACTAATTCTGTAAGATATCCTAGAGCCTTTACAGATAATGGATAAGTCTACAATTACTGCGAGCTGTTAAAAAAAATTACCCAAATGCTGACATAGCTTACACAAGTTTGCTTATCGTAAAGATGTTCCAACCACGTGATATCCGAGATTAATTCTTCTCTGAAATGGGTGTGCAGTACCCTTGAGGTAGTTTTTTGTTGAAACTAATATTGGTTAACACCATCTGATATTTCAATTGATGTCTTCATCCAAATAGCAAAGGCACCTGGAAATTAATAATATGACCTTGAAATGAGAAGTATAATACTGGAAGCCCATGCCCTAGATTCGTTTACTTTCGGGTTGCAGAAAAGAGAGTCTCACAAATACTACAGCACAAAAATTTCATGATGTTACCCACAACATCTACCAGCACAAGGAAAGTAGGCCACTTCAGGATAACCATTCTTAAGAAAACAACTTCTCAACGGTAAATGGGAACATGAGAGTCAACCAGCGGTTATAGGATAACAACCATAGAAGACTACTTGTTCTGAAAACGAATCGCAGATCAAGGACAAGTGCAGGACAAAGACCGAACTGACAAGTTTCTTTTACCAAAGAGGATAAGTGGTGCCTTCCTTTGACCAGCCAAGACTACACAAGTCCTTTGTTTCTTAGCTGAGTATCTGTCAAACTAGCTACACAAAATCGAAAATTGAATCTATACACTCTCCTCTAATAGACTCTACCTCCCTCCTTCTGCAGAATAAATCTGACAATCTCGTCCTGGGTATCCTATCCTCCCAGAATCAAGACTTCCAACAAATCCAGCACACTCAAGGGGACAAATGCTGGACAAAGACCAACTGCAAGGCTTTTCTTTGCTACCAAAGATGATAGTGTGCCTGCTTATGGACCACCGAAGAGGTCAGCTACCACAAACTCGAAAAATTCAAATACTCTAACCTCCCTCTAAAGAACTACTCCCTTAACTGCAGCAAAATCGGCAAATCTCGTCCTGGATATTCTCTCTCAACGCTAACTCAGACTCAACTCAACTACAGGGTAGCCCTATCTCGAAAACCGCAGAGGGGACGCCAGCCCAGGTGCGATCATCTGCACGCACCGGGCGCTGTATTGTCCACTGCGTCGGATGAGATGACAATACATAGACACACATCCATATGCGAACTGAACGTTGTAAGGCCTACCTGTCCTTGCGTCGTAAGAGATGCCAGCCTTATTTGCGAACGTCTGAGACAGCCCTATCGTCCACTTCCAAGCTGGACGCTGTTACCAGCTGCTTCTTCTTGGGACAATCAAGTCGGAAGAGAAGCCGCCTATTTGCGACGGTCTGAGACGGTCCAGGCGTCCACTTCCAAGCAGGACGCTGTACCGCTGCTTCTTCTTGGGGAGAATCAACCTACCACCACATGACAACCCGAAGTAGTGGTATAAGGCAGTCCCTATTAAATTATCACAAACTACGGGAACTAATGGCAAGTGAGGGTCTGGCAAAAACTTCGAATTCAAAACCATGGTCCCCCAGAGAGTTAATAGAAATTCTTACTGCGCATTATCGGAAGAAGCAAAAACAGAGTCTAATAAATATTAGATCACCACCCTCTTCATTAAATCATATAAATACATAATCCAAATCTAAGCGTAGTTGTGACTAGTTGAACTCCTAAAGCCATAATGACATTATCGTGGCTGATAAAAGAAAAAAAAAAAAAAAAAAAAAACAATAATGACAAACACCTCTCATTAGCCTTAACACTCCGCCTCTACAACCAAAGGACCCTTCAAAACACAAAGACAACCTCCACACAATATAAAAAGTACAAAATTTTATTAGAATACTCCATCAAAATATGCAAGGCCTTACAACCCCCTTACAAAAAGTAGGGACTGTAAATATCATTTTAGAATGAGCACAGTACAAAAAATAAAACTGTGATGTGCGCTATGTTATATCATAGCACTGGAAAACAAGTGAAGTTAACAGTATTGTGATTGTAACCTCAACACACTATTTCCTCGTTTTGCAGAATTCTCATATACATGGAGGGGTTGCATCTTTGTGATCAACCACTGTTTGGCCTTGTAACTCAGAAACCACCACTTACTTACTATAGTTGTGATTTAAATTTTGATGTGCTATGCATTGAATTGAATTCAAGTACAATAAAAAACTTAGCGTATCTAATATCATAATCGTCGTAATTTTAGAGGTCCACAATGGCAAACATTAAACCTTATCTAGAAAAAAAGTGAAACATTATCTCTAAACTATTAAACTCAAATAAACATTTAGAAGTTTGGGTGACTGTTAATGGTAACGTCTCTCAAATTTAAAGACCCGAATAAAAGATCAAAGAATAATTAATCTCCTTAGCTCATTTAACCTTATACTCCCCATAAATGAAATCCAACTAGAGTTGCCAAAGGTGACAAACGTGACTCATCCATTTTTTGACACATAGCAACAAATACTACCTTCCATCAGACACAGGTACTTAACCTTGGTATTGTGCCGGCCAGTTATGCTCAAGAAATCAAAATCATTGTACACTTTTTATCCTCCAACAACCACAGAACAATTCAATTATAAATGACACCACCAATAAGATAATCTTATCGAGAGACTGAAGAAGAAATGTGGGTGATGTATCGACAAGCTAAATTGGGCTGATGATAAAATACATACATTTATACGGGGAGAAGCCTGCAGTCATATATCATTGAATTGTCCCATTTAAAACTAATAAAAAATAAACCATTCTACAAAAGCAAACTGGATATCGAAGGTTAAAAAATCTCGAGTTTAAATAAGAAAAAGAAAGTCTTCTTTTATCAAAAACTCAGTTCAAAACGTGACATTCCTTCAACTTATACGTTAAATCATATTTAAAAATTTATAAACAATTTTAAAAAACAGCAAAAAGTAGTCAAATTAAGGACAGTATATTCTCAAACTAACAATAAGTCAAATGTATCTGGAAATTATAAATTTCAGGAGACAATAGAAAACCTATTATGCCCCATGAAAATATTAATCTACCTCATATAACAATGAATTTATAACTGACCTCTAAGTGGTAGCAAAAATCCTTAAAGGCATATTGTCACATAAAACGAAAGTACTATTAGCTTCAGAAGACCCGCAAAAAATAAGAAATTCGCGTCACATATTTGGCATCTATGGTGATGCCCGCTTCCTCTACAATGGGTTGTTTGGACGCGAGCCTGGGGGCTTGTGACGGCGGGTGGTGGCAAGACGGATCGAGCGGCGAGGGCGAGGCTCGCTGCATTCTAGGCACGCGGCACCGGCAGTTCTTGGCTGGCAGTTACGGGTTACAGGGCTGCGGAGAGTCTTTGTCACTAGTTTTTGAGTACACCTACTGCTTTTATTTTTCAGTGTAATTTGTTGAATATGATATTAGTGGTTACATAATCATTGTAGTATTATGGGTTAATGCAAACTACCTGAGGCTAAACACTAATGTAGGGCTTCCTAAGCATGAGTATGTGTGTGACTGTGTAAACCCCTGTATTTAGTTAATATTAATTATTCCACCTACGGTAGTGTTCCGACTTCCAAATCGGGGGAGGGAGGGGGGAGAGGAGAGAGAGAATGTATTATAGTGTTGTAAATAGGCTATAGTTCAGATGTCGCAAAGAAATAACAGATGCCACGCGATCACATGGCACTGTGTAATGTATATGGGATGCAGTAAAATATTTGCTAGTATCCTTACAGAAAATTTATATTTTCACTGTTTTCCAAAGAACGAAATCTCCATAGTCTTGTGAGATAAATCCTGTCTAGCGAAGAATTAAACGGGATAAATTTTTTTTTAAGAGATAACCCTAATCTGTTTCGAAAATTTCGTGGAATACGATTATGAATTGTCAACAGTCTGAAATAAAGAGTACACCGCTAAAGGGGATTACTGTAAGTTCAAAAACGTGAGTCATCTTTTGTCAAATTGAGAAGGTTAATTAGTGCATGTAAAGAGGAATTAATGTCTACGTAATACCTGGGCTAGACTAAAAGTGATCTTATTGAAAACTAACGTTTCCACCAAAACAACAAAATCAGAACATTTTAAGTAATGTGTTTACAAGTTACACTGACTATTCACTCACTAACTAGTCTTGACTGGCGCGCCATTGAAGCGCTCGCTCGCACGCGGGTCGCCAGTCTTTCTCTCGGCACCAGGCGAGGAAGACCACCATCTACGTCCACCCCCAGGTGCTGCGTGACGTCACCAACTTACTAAATTGCTCACCAGTCCGAGTAAATTGGGTCCCAATTTTCTTTAATTTTTTTTTTCATAAATTCTTCACATAGTAGAGGTTTAACATATGTTTCCCCAACAATGCTTCTGATACTATGCTTTAATAGCAATTTTTTGCTATGAAGCCTCTGACCCTAACAAATAACTTAGTAAATCAAGGAAATACTCAAAATCCTTACTTTCATTGATTATCTTTTGCATAAGACATACAAGAGCCCATAAATTCTTTATATTTTTATGAAACTGGATATTAATGAATAAAAAAATATTGTTGGTAAGTTAAAATCATCTCATCTCTGCGAGGAGTAGTATGGCATATCCAACTATTGTTTTAAAGAAATGTATCCAATTTATCTGCCACCTCTATGTGATATTTTCCATACCTGTCCGAAAGATGGGGTCTTTCCACAAGCACTAAAAGTATCCAAAATAATTCCCATACATAAAAGAAAGTAAACTCTTGCAGTAATATCGACCAATATCTAATTCTACCTCTTTTTCAAAAATATTGAAAGAATTATTTATAACAGATTGATAAGCTTTTTAGATAAAGCACAACATTCTAGACAGAAGACAAAATGGATTCAGAAAGGGAAATCTATTAGTGATTACAATTTAGAAGATTTCTCTAAACGTTACTAGTGAACTGGATTCAAATATTGATACGTCTGTGTATATTCTGTTTCTCACCAAAGCTTTGACTGTGTTGATCAACAATATACTTCCTCACTAAATTAGAATTGATGGAGTTACGTGTGCTGCGCTAAATGTATTAAAATCATACCTAACAAACAGAGTACAATATGTAGAAATAACTAGCAATGAAATAATAAAATTTCCATACGAATTGTCGGCTCGGAGAAAATTAATGTGGTGTACCCAAGGGTCGAATTCTTGGCCCTTTATTTTTCATTGTCTTTATCAATGATCTAACTGAAAGTATCGATGATTCTGAACTTTTTGCTGACGATATTTTCCACAGTCATAAAGGCTGATGAAAGCAAAGCTTCTTCGGTATTATCCAGAAGAAAGACTAATAATCAATGGGTGGTTTAACAGCAACAACTTATTTTAAACTTCCAAAAAAACAAAATATATCCATTCCACTCAATTCAAAGATGAAATCTTAAATAAAATACCATACCTTAACTATTTTTCAGATAAATCAAATATAGCACAATTTCATCAAAATGTAGTTTCTAGCTTAACAATAGACCAACATCTACTGGCACGATCATATCAATACATTTAATACCAAAACTTTATTCGTCTTGTTATGCTATAAGGACCATCCAGCAGATAAGTACATCCCCACAGCCAAAATAGCTACTATTCATTATTAAATGAGTCATCTATAAGCTACGGAAATTGAGTTTGTGGGGTATATCGATCGCCACATTCATAAAGTTTTTATTATACAAAAAAAAGCATTAGAGCAAATTTGTTCCCTTGTCCCACAGAACAACTGCAAACCTTTTTATTCGCCACAAATCCTTACCATTTCATGTTTATACATTTTTCAATCATATTAGTATTAAAAAAAATACACCACTACTCCGTAAAGGCAAATGTCCATGATCATGACACACGTAAAAAAAACACTCTACATGCTAAACTCATATCACACAAAACTTGGAACAAGTACACTCAGACTACTTACATAAATCTCTTTATAACCATCTTCCAGAATCCTTAAACATTCAAGCTATGACCGTTTCAAACATGAACTAAAAACAAATTTTAATTCTAAAAGCCCACATTATCTAGTGATTACCTAAATGATACACTCACAGAAATTCCTGTTAGCACTTGATAATTTATTGATTAACTATAATATAATGAAATGACCTTATTTTATTACTTTTCATATTATTATTATTTACAATGTATTACATATATATGACAATTTCTCATTATATTAGTATTAGTAACATTTTTTTTATTTAGCTAAAATGGACACATACACTAAAATTGTGTTAGTTACATACAATGTACAATTTGTCCTAAGACAAAAGTGAAATGAAAATTGAAAAAAATTGAAAAAATTCAGTTCATCTGCTATACATTTTTTGTATCAATGTTGTGGTCCAGTACTTTCACTAGCTCCTTTTCCATGGCGTAGTACAAAATTGATGAAATCAGCGTACCAATACTCGGACTGACTTAATTTCACTCATTTCTAACTAATGTGTATTTTTAGTTGCAATGACCATTAAAAATATGTAGATGTCCCCCTTCCACTTATTTCAATATACGTTCGCACAAACGTAATTTGCTTGAAGCTATTCAACATACCAAAGGCAAACTTTTTATGCATGCTTCATATCACAATGTATTGTTTTCCCTCATTTTCCCTCACCGACCGAGAATCCGCATTCGACTTCCCGTGTGCTGACTACTTACTCTATGTCGAGATTGTAGTCTTTCATACAAGTCATTTTTTTTATCTGAGTAACTTTCCGTGTTTATGCAACATCATTATGCAGTGTAAATTCAATCGTGATTGGTCGATGACTGGTCAATTCGTATTGGGTGACCACATGAGTCCAGCGTAGTAATCAGTACAAACTTCATATTTAAACAATTCTTCTTCTTCTTCTTCTTCTTCTTCTTCTTCTTCTTCTTCTTCTTCTTCTTATTTTATTGGATGTATTTCCAATACAAACTCGGTCAAAACCGGAGCTAACATGTTGTACCGGAACTTAGGTCAAGTACTTTCCAGGTTACTAACCTATAATTACATAACTACATTATTAGCTTTGTCTAACTCTAACTAAAATAGTCATTTATAATATAGTTTGTAGATGATGTTTTCTTTCATGCTGTGTACGGTCGTGGCGATATTCTCGTCGCCATCCCTAGCATTTGCTCTTCGACTAATGGAAACCAACGAAAACCATGTCAGGATGGAGCTGTCTCGGAATCTCGAAGTATCATTCTTAGTTTAGAATTTACGAACTATTCTACCGTGTTGGAGTATTACTGGCCTTTTTGAGGTCTCGATGTAACATTGGTGGCAGATCTAGTTTGTTTATGCTTTCCTGTAGCTTCTTTCGTATGATGCCGTTTGGCCGATATTACGAATGGCTTGTATTTACCTTTTTCGTTTCCACATCTTCTTGATCTCAATTGCAAGTTCACTCTACTTTGTCAATTTTTTCTTTCCAGTGTCTCGACGTTATGGCACATTGGGACAACACGTCAATAGGGGTTAGTTTCTTGTTTCTTCTTGTCAAATTATAATTCTATCCGGTCTGTTTTTGATTGTTATAGTTTGGTCCTGTTATAACTGTGGCGGTCGTAATATAATTTGAAATCTTTTGCTATCTAGTATTTCTCCGGTTTGGTATTTGTAGTAAGGTGTGGTGGTATCATGAGGTTTGTACTTGATTGCTAGTTTTTGATGATACTGTTAGCTACTGGTTATGTATGTAAGAGGTGTCCCGTTTGACATAGTGACTTGCACCCTGATATGATTTGTTCGATTGTTTCACACCACCTTACACTTACATTTTTCTACTATTTATGCGTTTTACTGTCGCATCTTGTATAATGTATTTTTTATATTGTTTGTTGCAATCACTCTGTCTTGGAATACCAGCATAAACCTTCTGTTTTCTCCAAATAGTTCCCCCGTTGTTTAACCATCTATTTGATGCTTTAATATCTACGTGACCTTTGTTGTAGTTCATCATAATGTCTCTTGTGTAGGTCTTTTCTGATAGATGGTAACTCTTTTGAAGCGTCAGTTATTAGTATTTATTATTATTATTATTATTATTATTATTAGTATTTTTTATTATCTATTATTCTTATTATTATTATTATTATTATTATTATTATTATTATTATTATTATTGATTATTATTATTATTATTATTATTTTTATTATTATTATTATTAATGTAATTTATATTTATTATTATTAGCGAAACTATCAAGTGGTCTCGAAATTTATATGTGAACACGTTGGTCCGGCAATAATACAATATTATTTAGATTAGAAAGCATAGTAAAATGATCTATTTAATGTACCGGGTACATAGTGATATTTGCTAAAGAAGTGCCAGTGGCCAGCCGCTTCACGACAGTCCGTCCGGTGGCCAATACGCTGCAACATAGCGTCATCAGACACCATTCAAGGTCTACAAACCCGGGTGACAAAAGATTTAGTAAGCCCCCAAAATCAAGAGCGATTGGCCTATAATTGCCAAAACACTTTCCACAACGATGAACTGGTCCGAAGATTACACATTTTACATTGATGACGAGATCTCTGATGAATCGCGTTTTCACCGAGGAGTTGATAATTGAAAATACGGACACAAGGAGGAGTGCGGAAAGTTACAATCAGCGTGAAACATTGCCGTAAAGAACAGCCATCTTTTCAGGTTTTCGCATCGTCAGCACAATCAACCAATCAAGGGAACATTAGTGTACAGTGTCAATATTATCAATATTGCGTTGAACAAGTCATTTTCGCACGATCGCAGAGATGACGAATTGATTACTCTACTGACGCTCTGATTGGAGAGTCAACTACTTCCCTGTGACAATATTGTACAGGTTGTCAGACAAGGACATCTATCCCGGTCCTGTGGTGCAGCACCATCTCTCGCACCGAAGACATCAGGCTCTCCTGCTGCAAAAACCCAAACAAGTGTCCCATTCTCCGTCAGTTCTTCATGCCTTCCAATCCAACACCAGAGTATGCAGAGATTTATGAGGAAGGCACTCCTGGCCTTGCGAGTATGACTAAAACGAGAAACATGAATTTTACCCAGAACTTCGACCACATTCTCTCGGACCACATCCAGGCTCTCCTGCTGCAAAACCCCACAAGTGATCCCATTCCTCCGTCAAGTTCTAAAATCAGACATCGATTCGAGCGGATGCAAGATCCCTGTGAAGATACAGGTTCATAGGACAAGAAACCTGACCATCTAGTTTCGATTGACTATATCAACTATGTCCAGAACCTCCACCTATCTTCTAATCATGAATTTATTGTAATTAATGATTGTTTTTTATTGTTTTAATCGTGTATTTGTTTTGAAAAATTTTTAAATAAATTGAATTATTATTATTATTATTATTTTTTATTCACATGTTTCCGACATCTCAGGTACAAACCGTGTACAAGTGAAAATGCAATGTATTGCGGACTATGTTCAATCAATAACATGGCCTATAATAATAACAAAACATTCATATTCAAAACTTAATTCTAAATCTATATCAGTATTCACATAACATTATCAAATCAAAAACTAATCTTCAATCTTTTACAAATATCAACATAAATGGTTTTATAAAACACTAGAAACTTCAATTGGAGGAATTTTCGGACTATATTATGGCATGTACAAATATAACCGCTTTCTGCATTTATGATGAATAAATTCTTGTTAATTGTCCAGTTGTTGTATAACTAGTGTGTAGGTTGTGTGGTATTAACTGCCGTGGCTGACACAATAATTGGTATTGTAGTTACTTGACTTGTTTCCACATTTTCTTATTTCTTGTGGCTTAAGTCAAAGTAGCGCTAACTTTTTCTGTCCCACGGTTGTTTCATATTTTGACTTAGTGATTGCTACATCAATAATAAATGTTTGCTTTTTGATTTATCCGTTAAATGATATCAGTCCTATTATGTTGTATCGTCTTATCTGTAATAACACCCGTCATAAAAAGTTTCCAATAATCACAATTATTCTAATACTTTTTCAGGTTGGTACTTGTGTATGGTACCGTACGATGTTCTGCCAGTAAACGCACACTTTTGGGCCAGGTATGTTGGTGAAGTTATTTGGCAACTGATTATGTCTGTGTAATTAGTCTAGACTGGGCTAGAAGTTTACATCCCGATATTAACATGATCTATGGTCTCATTGGTTAAGTGGCACTTTCTTTCTACATTTATCATCCAGAATTGTCTTTGTCTTTAATGATTGCTTCTGTAATTTTCGTGTAGCAATTACTTGATCCGTATGGCCATGAAAAAATCCCTTCTGTTTTCTCCGAATAAATCGCCTACTTGTAACCATTTAATTAGATCATCAGTGTCTACATTAATCACGATGCAATTCTGGTGTGATGTCTCCCATGTAGTATCTTAAGTTTCCGCACCTTTCTTCTTTCATATCATCACTTATGAATTGTCTGCAAAATTGTCATCATTATTCAGATCTAATGGTGTGAGGTTGACATCCGCTTGCGCTACAGCTGTATGTATTCGCGAAGTACTTTTACGATAGAATATTCCTTTAACAAATTGATTTGCTTAATACATGCGTTTATTTAAGCGTTATCCCTCTTCCACCACGTAACCTAGACATGTCGTCCGTTTCACCGCCGCTTCGGGTGATGAAGTCGGTATTCTGTTAGAAGAGTTCTTATTTTTCGATTAATTGCTTGCATCTCAGTTTTTGTGTCCAGGTTAAAATCCGATGAATACATTAAAACTGGTACTGCATAAGTATTAATTGCTTTCACTTTATTTTTCTCCGTTTCAATTGATGTCAGTATTTCTTTCACTCTTCTTCACAAAAGTATCTTAAAGATTGTTCTTCGCTTCCGCTTGATACTCTGTTCAGCTTGATGACCCAAGTATTTATACACCTCACCTTCTTCCATTGTCCGTCAATAACAAATTTCACCCGATTAGTTGAACACCATGTGAAGCTTGACACTTTCCCTTATTGACACCTAATAATTTTACACTTTTCTAATCAATTCCATTTGAATATCTTGCTAAACGAATGTGTGATTTGTAATTAGATGATTGAGTTGTTCAGCTGTAATCGCATATAGTTTGATATCATCCATGTACATTAAATTGAGACAGTACAAATAGTGTATTACCACTTTCTTTGATTTTGAATCACGTATTTTGATTTATTTAGGGCAAGTTTGCTAATGGATTTAACGCATGCAAACCAGAGGTGGGCTTAATGGAGTCACCTGAAATATTCCACTGCAATTTTTAGTCCCAGTTGACACGAAAGTTTTCTTCTGGCAATTTTATATTAACGTTGTTCTCCATGTGTTCATAGCGTTCTTCAAAAACTGTATTAATATTGGATCTATTTTTTATATATTTCCATACTGTAAAAGCCATGATAGGGGGGAGGCACAGAGTCATACGCCTTTTGTAGTCAATATATCAGTATGATATTCTTTTGGCACATGTGTTTGTCCTCATAACCCAAAGAATCTATAACCAACTGTTCCTTACAACCTGGGATTACTTTTACAGCCCTTTTGGTGCCTCTGATAATATATGTTCGTTTCTTCACATGCTGGTAAATTTTGTTTGCAATACATAGGATGTAAGTAATTTGTACACAATTGTAGGCATTTTATTGGTCTGTAGTGAAGCTGGTTTTTGTGTATCTGCTCTTTGGTTAAGTAACTCTTTCCTTTTGTAAAATATAAAGGAATGGCTTCATCTCCCTTCACTAATGCTGTAAAATATTTTGCTAGATCTTCATGCAAAGGGGAATCTTTTATACCAAAAGTTATGGATGTTATCAAACTCCGGGTGTTTTCCAGTTATGTGCTCCAATGTAATACTAGATTTCAGTTCTTCGAGAGAAATGCTATTGAAGGACTTTCATTAACTTGCCCATATCTTGGGTTCTTCGAACAATCCACCATGCTGCATTTCTGTTTTGTGCTCTACAGGTCTAATCCAGATATCTGACCAGAAATTGTTATACTGCTCTGATGGTGTACCGTATCAATTGGTGTATCCATTTTGCAACTGTCGATAGAAATACTTTTCAATTGTGCTGAAACATTTTCATTTTGTGTTTTCTACTTGTACATAAACCCTTACCTTTTCAGTCTCTTTGAAAGCGCACTATAGCTTTTGTTTTAATGGATGTCCGTTTAAGTCAATTATAGACACATTCTCATTTTCGTGCCTCGTGTGAATTTCATTCTGCGAAATATACTATTTACATGGCGCATTAAATTTTTAGCCCTATTACCACAAGAGTATTGTGTTAAACGTCCGAGATCTCTTCTAAGACTCCTCAATTCTGGCCACTAACCTTTGTTTCCACTTCGGCTTTTTCCTAACTCCTCGTACAGTGTTAATCAGTAGTTTCTCTTTAACTTCATTCCTAATTGTGCCATATTACTGGCAACCGCACCACAGTAGACAAATGTATGTAATTCCCCACTGTATATTTGCAATTTTGTTCCCAATGCGTTCTTCCACACATATTCTTTCGTTGACAATGTACTATTATGTAAATGATTGCTAATTTTTGGTATTTGTGGTCTTTCTGTAGACACAATTACCTGAAACTTTTGCCTAGGCGTCATCAAATTTAAGTGGAGTTCTTTCTGCAATGTAACTTCATCACCTTCTGAGTGGGTGAATCAGTGTCGTTGGGGTATTTGTGGTTTTCTAGTGTGTGGTTCTATTTGTGCCTGGACTTCATTTTGAGATTTTTTCCAATGAACCTACATCATCTTCATTATCCTCATCCTGCTCGCGGTTCTCAAGATTTCTCTGCCATTTATAGATAAATGCAATTCTTCAGCTACTCCTGTCTTATTTGCTGTATAAATGTTGTTCGGTAATAAGGTTATTTTTAAGAATTACCCTTCGTTGATCTGCTACTTCGTTGTTCCGTAGCAACATATCAGGAAGTCCTGCGGTGAATGCTTTCGATGTACATAAAATCTGTATCCTTTGTTTATTCGTTTCTAGCGTGTAATCCCTATGATACTTACGTATATAATAATTGAATTCATTTGGTATTGTCCATTTAATACGTAATCGTGGTTTTACCCAGCTTTGGTGTTAACTGCACATTGTCAGTAAACTACCATCTGCTGTGCCATATTTCGATCTACAATTTTTCAACTTCTTTCTAACATCCTTGATGTGTTTCTTAAAGAAATTTGCTTTACTCTTTGGGGTAGCCGGGTTTCCGCTCTTTTCCAAAGATCTCAACATCAACACCACGTACCCATTCGAGCATTGTAATATCTTCCTAGCAAAGCACTTCATATCGCGTTACCATGGATTCGCCGTCATTTTAATTATGCCTAATGGGTCCTCAAATGTCTATAAAAATAGTTATTTAAATTAATTTTTTTTCAATAGTCTCGACTTTTGGTAATTGGGGACAGCAACACAATAAGTTTTTCAAAAATTATTAACCCGGGTCTGTTGGATGTATATTTTGGGTCTGTTAAAAACTGGCGATCGTAAAAAATTTTAAAAACTTTCTATTTTCTTTACCAGTTTGTTTTATGTAGTTTTTTCCCTTTTTATTATTTTTTTGGGATGTTTTTCATACAACTGGTCAAAACCGGAGCAAAAATGTTGTGGGACTATAAAGTACTTCCAGTGTATCTATAACATACCAACATTATTACTTTGTCTAACTCTAACTAAATAATCTTTTATAAAAAAGTTTGTAGAGTGTTTTCTTTCTGTGTGTACGGTCGAGGCCGTTTTTCTCGTCGCCACCCTAGCATTTGCTTTGGGGGACTATGGAAAACCCAAAACCTGTCAGGAAACTTTCGGAATCTCGATATCATTCTTATTTGGAGAGCGTAGCGAGCGTAGCGAGCGAAGCGAAGTTTCCCATTCACTACACTGGAGAAAAAAAACCCGGAAATTTTTTTTTTTTTTTTTTTTTTTTTTTTTTTTTCTGTATTTTTGTCTGTCTGTTAACACGATCCCGGCTAAACCGATACCATTGCGATAAAATTTTATGGGCCTTCGAAACTTGAAAAAAGAACTGCCACTTTTTTTGAGCGCAATCGAAAATTATTTCTCTGAAAATCGCATTTTCGATTTTTTTCGTTTTTTTAAAAAATTTTTCTTCGTTAAAACCCCCTAATGTTTTATCCGTTTAAATGTTTTTTTCACAAAACCCAAATTTTTTTGAATTGATTATTCGTGTGAAAATTTGAGCGTAATCAAATAATTTTTCTCATGAAAATCGCGATTTTTACATTTTTTTAATTTCTTTACTTTAAACCACATGCTTTATCCGATTTAATGTTTTTTTAAGACCTTTTTTAAAAAATTTAATAATTCGTGTAAAATTTGTGCGCAATCGAAAAATTATTTTTTATGAAAATTTCAATTTTACGATTTTTTCCTTTTTTAAAATTACGATTAATTTTAAAAAAATAATTTAAATTTTTATTTAGTTTGTTTTAAATTTTTTTTTTAAAAAAATTTTCAAAAAAGTTCTGATTTTTTACAAAACAACAGAAAATCCGCAAAACCATGGCAGCTAAATTTCACCAATTACGCCACCAACAACGCGGGGGGTTTTAAGCTTTTTCCTATTTTTAAAAATTTACGAATTTATTCTACACGTGTTGAGTATTACTCCCTTTTTGAGTCTCGATGAAAACATTGGGGGGAAGTCTAGTTTTTTTAATGTTTCATGTACTTTTCGGTATGATCCTTTACCGTTTCACGTAGGGGTTTGTATTACCTTTTTTTCCCCCACATCTTTTTGTCTAAATTGCAAGTTCACTATACTTGTAAATTTTTTTTTCTTTCAGTAGTCTCACTTAGGCACTTGGGAAGAAACGTCAAAAGGGGGAGTTTTTTGTTTTTCTTGTCAATTATAATTATACCCCCGGTCTTTTTGGATGTATATTTTGGGTCTGTTATAACTGTGCGGTCGAAAATATTTTTAAAATCTTTGCTATCAGTATTTTTCTCCGGTTTTTGATTTGTAGTAAGGTGGTGGTATCAAGGGGTTGTACTTGATTGCAGTTTTTGGTGAACAATGTTAGCTACTTGGTTTGTCTTTAGAGTTAATCCGTTTGCATAGTGACGGGCCCCCGGATATGAGGGTTTTCGATTGTTTCACCCCCTTACACTAATTTTACTTGATTTTTTACTGTGCATCTTGATAATGTTTTTTTTTATAATTTTTCTTTGCAATCACTCTGTCTTGAATCCGCATAAAACCTTCTTTTTCTCCAAATGTTCCCCTTTTTTAAACCCCTATTGATGCTTTAAATTCTACTGCCTTTATGTATTCATCTAATGTTCTGTGTAGGGTCTTTTCTGAGAGACAAACCCTTTTTTTAAAGGTCAGTTATGAGTTTACTTTAGATTGACATTTCGTTTGCTAGATTGATGGAGTTAATGATGTCAGCTAGCACCACACCGTATGCAGTGCTGTTTTGTTGCTCTTTGAAAAAAAATATTTTCCCAAAAAATGTCTGGTTTATAATATAAGTTGTTCAGATAAATTAGGCCTCGTCCTTCTTTTTCTCTTGGAAGTGTCAATCTCTCTATGTGGTTTAGGATGTGCATTCTGTTTTTAAAAGTGTGTACGAGTTAAAATATTTCCAACGCGTGGATTTCTGTCGGTCCTTTAATGATTCCAAAATAATATGTCAGTATGGTATACATATGTTTTTTATTGCTTTTGACTTGCTTTTACCGTTTAGTTGCGTCTTGAGGATAGATTTCAGTCGCTTCTTGTATGTTCTATAAATTTTTTTCATTATTTATGTTAAATTCGGGCGCTTGGGAAAATCCAAAATTGTGTTATTTTCGTTTTCATCCTTTACTCCAATCCTATTTCCATCATCTAGCTGGAACTCTTCTGTGCGAAACCTTACCTTTTCGTATGTAGGTCTTACACTTGTCTACTCCAAACTCCATGCATATATCTTGACTAAATTAAATGTATTTTGATTAAACTGTTTAGTTGAACAAAATTTGATGCACAAAACTTAAGATACCCATGAAGAATAGGTGGAAATTGGTGACAAATATTTTATTGTCCTTAATTTAAAATCCGTAGTTATTTGTTAAGCATATGCGCAGTGGGTTTAAGACAGAAAAAACCATAATGCGCAAAATGAGCACCTTGGAAAATGCCCCGTTAATTTGGATTGGATTGTGTTATCTGCTGGGTTTTTTAATTAGTTTTTGTGTTGTTCTCCATGTCTTTATTTCTGTCTTCAAAAAAAAAATTTACAATTTCTGGGTTGATTTTTTAAAATTTTAAAATTGAAAAAGCCAGGTGGTGGTGTTGAGCATAAGCTTTCTTGAGTCAATGTAGTTTCGTGAATTTCCTTTTTCTTATTGTGTGCCTGGATCATTTTCAGTAGGTCGATAATGAGTTTTTTTTTACATCCCTGCGAGTTTTTTACAGCCTCCTTTTTGTTCCTGGCCTGATATTGTATTCTTTGCAATGCTTATATCTTTATTTTTTATGCATGAAGTCAAAATTTTATATAAAATTGGTAGCATATAATTGGCCGAAATTTTCTCGGGGTTTTCGTGTCATTATCTTTGGTTTTAGAAAAAGGGTTTTTCCTTTAGAAAGAATTGGGTATTTTTTTTTTAACTCCCTTTTTAAAAATCGTTGAGACATTTTTAATTTTACGAAGTAGATTTAATTTCTTATACCAAAAATTTTGAAATATTATCTTACCTGGGTTTCCCGCTATGTGTAGCACCGATTGTGACTTAATTCATCAACAGTTTACCTTCGAAACTCTCTCATTAACATTCTCATCCTAGCCTTTCGTCTTGAATCCATGTGCACCCGGTTTTGTGCTACCGGGGTTTCCCCAAATTCCTACCCAAAAAAATCTTCTATCTCCGTCTTAGTTGGTGTTCCTTTTCCTGTTATTTCTTCGGTACTAGATAGTTTTTTTGGGAAAACTTTTTTCCTTTTCTTTGAAATTTGGTTTTGTTTTTTTAATGAACATTTCTATTCTTTTTTTCTCTTACAAGAGCATTACTTTTTGTTTAAGTGTATCCAAATATCGTGAATGAATTTTTCGTGTTTCATGTTTTTTGTGAACCTTTTATCTTTCAAATATTTTTGGGAGTAGAGTACCCCATTTTTTGATCGTTCCCATTTGCAAATTTTTCCAATCTACCCATTCTTTCCTAAACTCACGATTCTCCCAATTAGTGGCTGTTCCCCTTTTGGAATTTTCTTCTCTTGTTTTGTCTTTTTATGAGGGACAGATTTTTCCCTTTTAAACCCAAATATCTAATCACTGCTACACTGCACGTAAATGAACGTCTGCAAATGATGTTCGTCTTGTGGGGGGGAGCTATAAAATGTGTGTTTATTTGTGTACCCCTGTCTTTTTTTCCTTTGAATGCTTGGGTTTGGTAGTTGGTCTTTTGTTTGGTTCTACGTGCGTAAACTCGACATGGGGTTGCAAATGCTAAAGCGAGGATATTCTTTAGATGGATAAAGTCAGGTGTATTTCTAATGCGTTTTTTTCTATTACCTTTGTGTTTGATCCTGTCGTTTGGGGGTCTTTTATTTTCTTTAATGGTTTGGCATTTTAGTGGTTTTGGACGTTCTGGTAGGGCTGGTATTTGGTAGGTCCGGACGTTCTGGTAGGTCTGGACGTTTTGGTTGTCTGGACGTTCTGGTTTGGGCGGAATTTCTGTTAAATGGTAGATTGAAGTTGTAGCGGTATGGCAGACAGGTAATCTGGGAAATTCTAGAGTTTGGGATCAAATGGTCTTTTTCTTCGCGCCCTCTGTCGATGTACGCCGTTATCATTGTGTCTTGTAGTTCGTCTTTTACTTCGCGTCTTTTTTCTAGTTTAAAATGTTTTTTGGTAACATTTTTTTTTTTAACTTTAATTTTCTTTTGGGCGGTATTCTCTGCGCACTTACTTCTAACAAAGGATATTCAGTTAAAAATCTTATGGAGCAATAAAACCCAAAAAAACATTCTAATAAAGTTACCCTATAAAAAATACGCATACCACATGTTCAATCTTCTGTCCTTTGAGCGCTGCCTCTTTTTCCGCTTTGGTGTTGAAGTGAATTCACCGCAGAAACTTCCTTTGTCTGTTATTCCCTATTTTCCTTTTTCTGATAAATTTTTCTACTATCTGTAAAAGCCCTATTTTTGTTATTGTTTTAAGTCAATGCACTTAAAAAAATTTAAAAAAACACTTTTCTCAATGATTCATCAATTTCAGGCGGGGGAGAGGTCTTCGTTCTAAACCCTCCTTTCTTTTGTTTTGAAAAAATCTTTTTTCATTTGACGAATATAGAAGATTTCCAATCTTCTCGATTCTGCAAATTGCAAATTATTATTATTTATTAAAATAATAAATTATTATTATTATTATTATTATTATTATTATTATTATTATTATTATTATTATTATTATTATTAGAAAATAAAAATATTTTACGAGCATTTCGCTGTGTTCGTTTTTTTTTAAAATTACCTGCGTTTCGATAGACTGTGCGTATCATCATCTGGGGCAACACTAAAAAACTTTACATTTGAGATTGTTTTTGTTGATTCTTTTGCTTTTCTTTTGCTTGATTGTCTTTGTAAAAAGAACTAGAAACATCTTGACTTCCGGCTGTTGCTGCTGCGTTGTTGTTTTTTGGGCAGTGGGTTTTTGGGGTTTTGTTGTTGTTTTTTTGTAAAATAAAGGAATGGCTTATTCCTTTCACTAATGCTGTAAAAATTTTGCTAGATTTTCATGCAAACAGGTGAATTTTTATACCAAAAAGTTAGGGATGTTATAAACTCCGGAGTTTTCCAGTTATGTGCTCTGTAATACTAGATTCATTTCTTCGGAGAAAGCTTTGAAGGGACATTTCATTAACTGCTCCATATTTTGGGTTTCTTCGACAACCCATGCGCATTTCTCTTGTGCCTACGGGTCTACTCCAGATACGCCCAAAAATTTTGTTATATTTGTCGATGGTTGTACCTTTAAAATTGGGTGTAATCCATTTTGTAACTGTCGATAGAAATACTTTTCATTGCGCTAAAACATTTATTTTTTTGTTTTTACTTGTACATAACCCGTACCTTTTCAGTCTCTTTGAAAGCGCCCCAAGCTTTTTTTTTAATGTGTCCGTGAATCAATTAAAAGACACATTCTCATTTTTTGTGCCCAGTGTGAATTATCTTTTAGAAATATACTATTTACATGGCGCATTAAATTTTTAGCCCCTTTTACCATAAGAGTATTGTGTTTAAAAGTCCCCAGATCTCTTCTGAGACACTCAAATTTTGGCCCCTAACCTTTTTTCCCACTTCGGCTTTTTCCTAACTCCCGTACAGTGTTTCGTAGTTTCTCTTAACTTCTTCCCAATTTCCTATTCTGCAACCGCACCACAGTAAAAAAAATGTATTAAGTCCCAAAATTAGATTGCATATTTTGTTTCCCCTCGTTCTTTTCCCAAAACTTATTCATTTCGTTGACAATGGTACTTATGTAATAATTTCTAATTTTTTTGGGATTTGTGGTTTTTTGTAGGACAAAATTACCGCAAATTTGTCTGGCGTCATCAAATTTAAGTTGGAGTTCTTTCTGCAAAGTATAACACATTCTGAGTGGGCTGAATCAAGTGTCGTTGGGGTATTTTTGGTTTATGGTGGGTTTTATTTGTGCCTGGGCTTCATTTGAGGTTTTCCAATGAACCCCACTCATCTTCATTATCCTCTCCTGCTCGCGGTTCTCAAATTCCCCACTGCTCGGGTTCTCAATTCCCCCATCCTGCTCGCGGTTCTCAAATTTTCATCCTGTCGGGTTCCAATTCCCCATCCTGCTCGCGGTTCTCAACCCGCTCGCGGTTCTCAATCCAATACAATTTTTATTTTTATTATTATTAAATAATTATTATTTTTATTATTATTATTTTTAATTATTTTATTATTATTATTATTTTTATTTTTATTATTTTTATTATTATTATTATTATTATTATTACCCGTCATAGAAAAAATTTTTGGAACGATGTATTTCAGAAAAAAAACAAAAAAATTAA
>JAMZAV010017290.1:0-25860 GCA_024449915.1 Sweltsa coloradensis | reverse complement strand
AAGATAACACAGTTTATTATTTTAATGATAATGAATGATAGGCCTTTTGCATAACAATTGTGTTCCTACAAAGCAATAAAAAACCTTATAGAAAAACCAATCTTGTTGTGTTTGTGATTCCTAGTTTCTAGACCAATACATTTCCTGTTGGCTGTGAAAGTTTATCTTGATAAATGAAATTGAATAACTGAAATTATGAAATGATGTAGGCCCTACCTACTGTAGGCCTATACATAGGCCTACCTGAGTCTAGTTGTTATGTGCTAATGGTATTTGTTGAATGACTTCAACCAAGTGATCCCTCTTTTCTTGACCATTCAATCCATCCCACATGTAGTTTTGTGCATCTGGCTGAACATAAACATGATTAAATTGTTCTACATGCATAAGCCACTCGTGCCTGAAGAGTTCATTAGCATTTTCACATAGGTTATGCAATTTTACACATGTTGACACAATTTTGACTGTTTTTTCAAATGACGTGTCGCACCGTTTGAGCAAAACTCTCCACCGGCCTTTCAATCTCCCAAAAGCACATTCAACTACCATGCGTGCTCTTGACAATCTGTAATTAAAGTAATCTTTGTTTTGTGGTAAATTGTTACCAATAAATGGTTTCATTAAAAATTGGGATAGTGGGAATGCCCCGTCACCAATAATGTGGTATTTGCTATCGAAGAGTTCTTCCTCTATACGTCTTGACAAACTGCATGTTTGAAATACTCCGGCATCGTTTGATCTACCAGGAGAACCTACATTGATGTATGTAAACCTACAAACAAACAATCAAATCATAAGATATGAATATAATACATAAATGTATGGCCTAGGCCTAGGATACTATAGCCCTAGGTTTAGGATAGGTCCTACTAAAATATTAGGCCTATTGTATGTTGGTCACTTGCTTACCTGTATTTAAAATCAACAGCAGCCATCAAAATAGTGGAGTGCCAGCCTTTATAGTTATAATAGTCTTCGCCATATTCCTCGGGAGTAATAATTGGTATGTGTGTACCATCAATAGCACTCAAAGTATTAGGGAATTGCCAATTTTTTAAAAATCCTTCTGCCATTTCTTGTTGCCCTGCTCTGTCAATGGGAATGTGATGGTATTATTGTAACCTTCTTCCATTGCATCGCAAAATTCATCTACGATTTTACATACTGTGGATTTTCCAATTCCAAATGCAACAGCAACGACTCCGAAATCTGACCCCGATTTCAGGTAAAAAATTGCCACTGCAACACGTTTTCTAACAGATATTGGCGCTCGCATGGTTGTTTCGCTTCTTGATAATTGCGGCGTAATGTTCGTGCAGATATCATCGAATGTAGTTCTAGACATTCGGAATACCGATTGAAATTTGTCGTCTGGCCAGTAGGGGACATCTTTCTCCCAGAAACTTTCATTTCGAATGAAATTCCAAACACGTCTCGGTCTCCTCTCTCTGCGCGGTCTACATAAAACTGTTGTCAAAACTAATCTCCTTCTCCTTCTTATTCTTTCTATATTTGCGTTTAACCTTTGTCTTTCAAGAAACCACTGACCTATCACAGTACATAGCAGTCCAATTAATGGAATTAAATCCATATTGGATGTCGGTGATGTCAAGTAAACTGTCTACTGTCAAGCGAAATATTTTAAGGTTATGTTGACGACTTAAGTTTAGCGCGCGCAATTTAGCGCGCAGCCTTCTAAACAATACTATTTACGAGAACGTTATGTTTAGGTGGCTGTATTACACAGTCGTCCCTATCGGAAAGTAAATCAACTATACGATACGACGGTAATGCCAGTGCCGTGTGAACGATAGTGGTTACCCAGGTAATATTTACCCACGTAGTAACTACAGTAATGTAAACGAGGTCTTAGCATAACAATAACATAATATAGTCCTACCTAAACAATTTTTTTGTTGTAGTAATTTTCAGTCAAAACACTTTTGAAACTAATTCCATCAGTCACTAGTGAATAGTATGGTTGTCATTCTTTTATCCACACACTTCTCTTATGCTCATATTGACATGTTCATTTGCACTGGCCATGCAGTAAGAATTTGTTTAGGAGATGCAGCTGGTGAGTGGTAACACGGGTTCGTGGATTGGTTCAGTGTAGCCTAATCCTATGGTTTGGACACCACTGTTAGTGTTGTAGGATCTTGGATGTGGAAGGATTTTAATTTTCCCCTATTTACATTACTATGCTGATAGGCTTAATTAACCGGGTAACCATTCATTATTCACAGGGCACTGGAAAATACCATTGTATCCTAGTAATTTACCTACTTTCCGATGAGGTCACCTATGGTTATGATTTATGAAGCTCCACAAGAACATAATTTAATTACTAGACTCTGACAGAACAGAACCTTAAAGCCAAAGGGATTTTTAATTCAGAACTGACATTTAAAATAGTAATACGTATTGTGCCGAATATAGGCCGACCCTGAATATAAGCCGACCCCCGAACTTTTCTTGTTGAAATATTTAAAAACATATGCAAAAGCATAATATGCAAATATTAGCTGGCAAGGGACTTTGAGACTTGAAATAATGAAAAAGGGTAGGCTTATATTCAGGACAATACGGTACTAGCATTGGATAGGCCTAGACTTTAAATACATAGGCTAAACAAAATTAGCAACCAACATCGAAGAATAAGTTTACCGGTACCTACGTTAAAAAATATGGACATGTTATATTTTATTTCACATGTAGGCCTAGATGCAACAGGTCAACGTAGCTAACTTTGTGTGTTAAAATGTTACACTGTACAAATATTCCAGTAGGCCTACGCGAGTAAACCTTGCTAAAATTACCTGCTTTAGATTATGTACCAGCATACATAGCAACTTTCAAACGTTCATAGCCAACATACCTAATTACACAAGCCTACCCGAGTAATAGGCTATGTATCCTAGGAATGTAAACATGGTCTTTGTGGGACATAGCAAATCAAGGGCATATTATGCAGTATTGAATAATTGTTTATTGTCATACATATTCACATAGAATCCTGCTACCTAGAGTAGGGCCTAGGTACTGGGGACATACCGGTACATTGTTTTTTTATTGTCCATGGTAATGCTAATAGGCCACTAAATAGCAACATCACATTGAGACGTTTAAAAACTCTTGAGTACCGGTACAACGCTATATTTTCTGTACTAGCCCTACAATCTATTTTAATATTATTATGGTAATTTGAAGAGCGTAAATTTGAAAACCTATCGAAAGTCATCGAGCCCTGCAATGGGATGGCAGTAGGGCCTATATGACTAAATCAAAGCATACTGTCTCCCTGTATCCATGCAACTATAATAGGCAAATCAGCCAACTTTACCAGTGCCAGCAATAGGAAACATGAATGTATCTTCAGAAGCAACACTTGTTCCCGGGGCCCCCAGTCAATCAGGTGGCACTACCAGGTAGGGTAGGCCTAGCCTTAGGTTTCAGGAATAATTTCAGGACAGGTTCTCCAAGCCCACTCCTGTCCTCTTCTTTTTTCCCTTTGTGAGCTAGGGCCTAGCAGCTAGCTTGTCCTTTGTATGCTGCTTCAGGTATTTAATCTGTAAAAAAAAATCAAATCGAGTTATTACAAGACTGTGTTGTTTAGTTGCCTTAGGTCTACACCACTCAACACATGCCTATGTCTATTCACCATGGTTTTGTGTACATGTCTAGGCCTAGGCCCTAGCTAGTTTCCTAGGTCCTAGCCCCTATGCCTGGTATCCAATAATACCTAAGCCTAGGGCTAGCCTTGGCCTGCACAAAAAACATTGACATAGCCTAGGCCTCAGGCTAGACTCTGGGTAAATTCCGGTAGGGCCCAGACCCACTCTATCCTGCAATGTCAACATCACAGTTGTTATAAAATACAAAGGGCCACTTACGTGGAATCGCTTTACGTCCGGTCCTTGTGGATGGATGAAGGACCGGAGGAAAAACCAATCTCGGGGCCAGCTTTTAATGGTAAAATGGGCACCAATAGGCCTACCTTTAGTAGGGGCCTATCATAGCAGCTTTTCGTTTCCATATTTCTCAAAAAGCTTACGATTGATATGCTAGCCCCAGTGCTGACTTTACATCGAGTTTCACGACACTTGCTTGGTTGTTTACATCACAACAGTGTGATGGTTGACAGCGATTAGCATTCTTCTTATCGTGGTGGCTAGCCTGAAAATAAGCGTTCTGCAGCCAGCGACAAAAATGTGTAGCGTGACGTCACTATTCTAAGAGGAACGTAGCTGTGATGCGTCCGAGCTATACCAGACTCTATACCGCCCTAGTGCACGTTATCCCGGCCTAACACAGCTTCATGAATTTCGGAACTTATACCGCCGGGTAACAGTGGGATAAATTGGGTAGGATAAGAGCGGTTTTATTTTAGCGATAGTTGTATACCGGATGTTCATGAATCGGGGCCCTGGTTGAGAGAGCTAAATGTAAGTCTTCTCAGAGACAGGAACTGGATGATAAACCCTATCATTTCTTTATCCATGGTGAAAACTCAGACCCTTTTAACAATATCATTAAAAAGATATGAAGTTGACCATTTTTCTACATATTGGACCACTGAACAACTTAGGGTTATTCTCGCCTACAGCGACAAGGTTGAGCACAACAATGTGTATATGACGCTACAGGGAGCTTAGTCTGGAAGTTGGCTAGACCTCCTGAGGAGATTATTTGGACATATATTGTTACATTTATGTGTTTTGTAAACTAATGTTCTTTTATAATTTTCCGGTATGTATTCCGCCACCACCTCTAAAATTTATATTCTTTGTTGTTACTTCCTTTTTCCGGTTGTATCCTTTCAATTCCCGTTTTGGTGGAGCACTCTTGGTTTTAGTGCATAAAACGTTGTATCATCATCAATAAATGCACAATTGAATCTATGTAAATGCGCAATTATACTTTGCCTACATAATATTTCTGTATGCTGGTGTCGTTAGTTTGCAATAGGTGAGCATGAAGGACAATATTCCTATTCTTCAAATGCATTCGGAACGTCACAACGCCAATGCGTAACATTTTGGGTATGTGAATAACTTTGCTCTGGTGACAAAATACCGAATGAGGTCATGTGCGACTATTGTATGGCACTCTCGAGTCTTGACCAACATATGCAAGAGTTGACGTTGCACTCTTTGTCAAAAGCGTCACACGGTTGAAGTGACGTAGCAAAAAAGAGAATCAGAGAATTCTACGTCAGGGGAGTTGCACGGCTAATGTTATGTACACCACTCGCAGAAGCAAAAACTATCATTTTAGCACTTTTGGTTGTGAGCCTTACATCAACAAAAGGCACTTCAAGGTCAGTTAGTTAGAAAGTTAGTGTTGTTTTAGGGCACTCAACAGTAGAGTTATCGTCGGTCCGTGTTGTCATTGTCGTCGCCGTCGGGGAGGTAGTCAAAGGGAAAGGGGGAAGTTCCCTGACGACGACCCAGAGCTCGCCATTAGCTTCAGGGAGTGATACTCCCCTACTAATCTGTCAAACCACAAGAAGGTTCCGAGTTGGTTTGGAAGACAGACATCAAGGTCAACAGGGCGTTGAGTTCCTTGTAAAAAATACAAAACCAAAATGAAGGAACTCTATTCGACGGCAGATGTGAGTAGTCTTCTATCTGAACTAAATGAAAAAGATTCTTATGATGAGAATGATTTTGGAAAGTGAGGAAGAATATTTGAGTGACAGCAGCATGGTGAAGTGGGTGCACAAGATTAAAATGAAGAGTATTAAGTAAGCTTAAGTTGATGATGGTGATAGGGACAACATTTTGTAGATAAAGAAACTAGCTGACCTCTGGTCGGCTGCCATGATGCCCCCCCATGCCGTAGCGGAAATATATCGGCCAGCAGTGCCTCAGTAGAGTTATTTTAACGAATTTAAAAAACTCGTGTATTGAAAACATCTCCCCAACTATGCAAAGCAATCAAATTGGTTATAAAGCATCTTCAGGTAACTGATGACACTATGAAACTTGCTGGAAGTTGTTCATTCTTTGCAACTTCCAGACTCATCTGCCAACAGAAAGTTCCTGTAGAAGATGATTTTGCAGATAGCCGATATTCCCCCATCGTAGGAGCCGTACCATCGCTAAACAGCAGTTCATTTCAACAGTCTATGACAGCTGATACATATTTCCCTAATGTAAAATCCATCGTAGTGGACATCGGCTCTGTAAATTACACTTCCAATCTACAGCCTCGTGACAAATTTGCTGAAGTATCATCAACTGCTTGCATTGCTTTTGCTATGAGTGCTTTCCGAGGTGCCATGAAATGCAGTCGGGTGCGGATGCAGTTGTACACGTGTTTAACAAATGTTCTATTTCCATTGGGTCTGAAGAAGGCTACGGGGAGCAGCGAATCTGTATGAGTTGCGTGCGACCCAAGGCACAGCCTTCTCCTCTTGATCCTCTTTGTTAGCAGACGCCGGCGTCACTTTGAGAGATTTCGAAATAGCACTGTTGGAATACCCATTAGACAGTAATATGTGTCTGAGCTTACTTATCTCATCTGTTAAATGTTCTGCATCTGCTAATTTAAGTGCGCAATTTCATGTTTATACATTCTCAAATCAATATTAGTGATAAAAAAAATATACATAACTACTCAGTCAACGCAAATGTCCATGACCATGACACACGTAAAAAAAATCACCTACAGCTAAACTCATATCACACAAAACTTGGCCAAGTAAACTCAGACTACTTATATATATATAACAAATGTTATATATATATTTTCGACGCGGTTTTACCCAAGATCCTTGTTTTTATCATATATATATATATATATATATATCTTTATAAACCATCTCCCAGACTCCATTAAAAACATTTCAAGCTATGACCGTTTCATACATAAATTAAAACAAACTTTAAAAATCTAAATGCCTACATTGTCTTATGATAACTTTAAGGATACACTCACAGAAATTCCTGTAATTACTTAATATTATTGACTGTCTATAATGAAATAAACCTTATTTTATTAATTTTTAAAAATTGTTTTTCACAATATATTATAACAATTTATCATTATTTTAGAATTAGTAACCTTGATTTTATTTAGTTAAAGGACACACACACTAAAAATTGTGTTGTTGTTATATTATAATATGTACAATATGTCCTAATAAAATTGAAAATTGAAATTGAAATAATGCGACTTTGTTTCATTTCCAGGGTTTGTTCCGTATGTTGCCTCAGCAGAGGAAAAATGACAGATAATGTACAAGAAGAGGTCAACACACTGTTAAAACTTCGCCCTAATAAAAAGCTTCTTTTCGAAGAAATAGAAAAACAGACATGGAAAATAACATTACTGAAGGACAAAACCAAATTTGCTCAGAAAAACAGCGACAGTGCTTCAGTAGTGAAAACTGAAGAAAGAACATGGTGAGTTATGAAAGGCTGAATGTAATTCAAACTATATAATTTTTTAAAACTACACCTATTTTCTATGCGTAATCCGATGTCAAAAAATAATATTATACGGGTAATGAGTAGGCCTAATGACCCAAGTCCTAGCCAATTCTGTGTAAATATTGATATAGTTGGCAATAGGCATAGTAAAGTCTATTATTATTATTGTCCACTGTTTAAAATATGCAGTGTGCATGCTAGTAAGAATTTACTGATTATGCCCTTGGTTTATGTATATAATATCCTTTATGTTATATTATTGCCAGGTTGTGATTGCCGAGTTCTATTCAGATGACAATAGGGTCCTTCAAAGGGCTATTTTCGCTACAAAAAAACAATGCAACAAACGATGGCATCTTTACCAGAATATCTGCGAATAGATGCACGTACAAGCTAACTGATATGTACACCCGTGTATCTAATTACACATTGAAGATAGTATGGCGGTGTTCGGAAATTGTCGCTGTGAGTCGTTAGTAAACAAAGACCGGGAGGGTGTAGAATGGTTAAATAGATTCCATTCAAGGACCTCACTACCATCTAGCCTGTAATTGAAGTCGTTATGGCTGACAAGGATTGCAAGAAAGAAGCTGTGATTAAAGGAAAGAATGAATCCTAAATACGACAGATTTAATACGTCTGTTCCATGCTAAGAACATTCAGTAGGAAGTTGTTACGCCCTAATTGGCATTAACATCTATAATCCCTTGCATGGCCGGCAAAGCATCTCGTCTTAGTAACTGGGTTCACCTTGCGCCGATCTACCACAAAATCTTGAGAATCATCGTGTTTCCTAAAAGACACGATAGGAGACGACCACTCGCTCAGTGATGGTTCAACAATCACTTGTGCTAGCATTGAGTCGAATTCTTGGTTGATTAAATTTTTTTTGGCTGTGATAAGGGGTAGTATCTTTGTTTAATTGTTCTGCTGTGGCCTGTGTCAATTTAATGCTTCACTAATGTAGTACATTCTAGCTGTCTTCGGGGGATACATATTTAGTCACGAATCCCTTGTAATTTGGCATGGTCATTTTTCGTAAAGTTACTTTGGATTTTGGTTATCTCCGAGATATAACTGAGTTCATCCTCTCGTGAGATCTCATTGCTTTTGATTGTGAAAGGTTTGGCTGTATTTTTACTATGTGTGGTATCTCAAGTCAATCAAGTTCCACTGCAAAATTATTTGTTAAAATCTAATAATTTTATCAAAGTCGATTGCTATACATTTGCACATGTTTACATACCAGCAATAAATATTTTGTGTGAACTTTATGTAAAAAAAAACATATCACAATAACATAAAATTGTTACTTGTTTTGACCAAACCAAACTTTACTCAAAATCATTCATTTAATTTCATTATTCATCCACAATATTACAAATCATTGGATTGGATTGGATATGATTAACGTCTCATATTTATGCAACTTGCTAATCGAGACGAAAAGAGGGACGATAGGATGACGCGGGGGGACAGGGGGTGGACGGCTGTGCTAGTATCAGAACCAGACACAAGCACATGGGAGGCAGGGGTTCCCACGTCGTGGTCGTTTTAGTATGTGTCATCATCACGTCCGTGTGTCATTGTGTCCCCCCCCCCTCCCCCCCCCCGTCGGGGAGGTAGTCCCCGCGACGACCCAGAGCTCGCCATTAGTTTCAGGGAGTAAAAACTCCACTAATAACGGGCCAAAAACCACGAGAGAAGGTTGCGAGTTGGACTTTGATGGCCCATCTTACAATCATTAAGATATTCAAAAATGATTAAAAAAACAGGAATTATAGTGGGTGCCTTATACTTCCTCTGATGCCATTCTTCACTGCTTTACAGAGCAAATCATTCGACAGTTTCGCGTGTACGGATACTCTGCGCGTGGAATGGCCCCATAGGAGAGAGGCAAGGCCATTTTACACCAAAGGGTTCGCCTTACTGCATTTCCAAGTTTGTGTGTGATAGGTTAAACATGTTTTAGCAAAACTTGTCATCTTCTTAAGATTCAGATTGGATTGGATATGCTTAAACGTCTCATATTTATTTCTAAGCTTAGATATTTTTACTTAATTACCACATTTTAAATGCTAATTTTCTCATTCAAAGGCGGAGGCTTCAGTGCAAGGCCTGCTTCAAAGACGCAAATTACCGCAATAATCGGTACTACTCGTCCATCAGGGCGTTTAATGGTAAGCCCAATGTATTTTTAGAGTACTTAAAATGAAAACATCACACTAGGGAAAAAAATGTACATAATGTCCAAGTTTCCTATGATGTTTGAAAAAGCATAAAACTGTTACTAGATGTCTGGATTTATCTGGGTGGTCCTGTTCATGAAGTAAGTCCAAAAGGTTAAAAATTGCACGTATACCAGATATAGACCGGGGGAAACAACAAAAAATTGACAAAAAAGAATGTAAGGAATATTAAATCATTTTTTCTAAAGTGGAATGGGGATGTAGATTCTGTTACTTGCGATAGCTACGATGTTTTGCGTTAAGTAAACTAACCAATTATTTCTTCCCTAAAAATAATTCATTGGTATTTGTCATACCATTCAGTATAAATACAATACAAATAAGTTTGCACGGTCCTTTGAGAGCATAAAAATTACCTCTCCCTAGGTACGGTATTTGCTCCCCCAACACAAGACAATATCTATTACAATTTAAAGATGTTTGATGGAACATCTTCTATAACAATACGATACCAAATAGTACTAAATTATTCCTCTTATTTCACATTGATAAATAACATAGTAAACATACAGATATAAACTTCGCCCACGAGAGTGTTTAATAGTATACCTATATATATTCAACTTTTATTATTTAGTGTGCCTTAAAAACAAGTTAGCAATAACCGTATAGCCGTTTTATTTATTCATGAAGGCCTAAATCATTTGCTGCATAGAGCAAAAATACAAATAAGAAACATTAGCTAAAGCTGTATTCTCAACTTATCAGAATCTGATCAATCATACAGTCCAAACTACGAGCTTACGCAGCAGAATTCCTGGATAATAATGAGTTGACCAAACATAGAAATTTACTGGAAATTGACGAGACAGACAACGACAACCACGACGACAACAACATTCAGACACAAGATGAAAAATGATTGTATGCCACTACACGGAAATGGAATGTTTAGTTGAAAGGATGATGACAATGACGACACAGGGGGCATCAGGTCAATGGACCATTGAGGGACATCAGGTCAACGACAACGGGGGTCCCAATGACAACTGGGAACACAGTGGCAGAAAGACCTTCAGCTAGCAAGGCTACAACGACCACGGGCACCATTTGATGAGGGTTCACACAATGGGGCAAAGAAAACCTCATTCATCCATGGCGTTTGAGTGGATGATTGGAACCATACAGAAAAAAGTAACGTGTCGTTCCCCGAGACAACGCCAAAAATATTGTATCTGCCATGGATTTGGCCAAATATAAACACTTTCCATGCATTGCCACATCCTTAACTGGCAGTCAAAGATGAATGTTGTTGTCTTGTAAGATCGTTTCAAATCTAGTCGGAACAGTTAAAAGGGTAGCCTGCGACCACCCCGAGGCACCGAGCACCAGTGGTTCTGGGGAACTCATGCGAAGCGTTACACTTTGTAGTGCATGGCCTAAAAAGTGTAAAAATCGTGTGTCGTCTGTTTGCTTCAACCTGGGTGTCATTGAGAATTGGAATGTTCACACACAGTGTGCCCACATTGCAAAGTGATTCCGGAGTTGCTGCCAAATTCAAAATTGTCCATGGCGAATCGTATATTCTCTCACCATAGACAAACGGCGCGAATGATGGTTTTTAAAACCGGAGAATATCTTGATCGGGAGCGCCATGTGAAATTATTAAAACATTAACCTTATTAAGTAATGGGACGGAGTATTAACTGAGTGGACCCGCCCACAATTAGGGCAAAGAGGTCCCCAAAACCGCGTTTCCAATTTTTTGGGAAAAACCCTTGTCATTGAACAAGCAGAAAGTTTAAAGATGGCTTTAAAAAAACGGTATTTTTGATGCAAGCAGTTTGTTTTGGGTCAACGAAATGCAATTGAAAATGTCCCTTTTGACCAGAAAGTTTAACTCCCAAAAAAATAAAGGGAAAAGACAAACTATGACCAAAAATGAACCAGATCCCGCCCTTTCCCTTTTACAATTGGGCCTAATGGTAGCATTTGTATTACTAAAAGGGATATCCTACACGAGCAAAACGCGTGCCAAGGCCACCCCGCGAGTCCGACCGAGGAATATGGAAAGAAGTTAGTGGGAATTTTAGCGGGAAAAAATGACAGGAGGTTTTTTGGTGAGGGGAAGGTTCCCAAAAAATACATTTTGACGACGTGGCCTTTTGACCTCTTTAAGGAAACAGCCGCGATATCGAAAAGAGGAAAATAATGAAAGTAACCAAGGGGGAAAAGGGGAAAGAACGCACTCAATGGGGAACTCTCATTCAATAAAAATCCCCACCTTGTCTGAAAAAATTATCAAAAAATTTTTTCACACCCCTATGTACATTGCAAAAGAAGAAAAATAAAAAAGGAAGAGGAAATATTCGAGTCTTACTGCATTTTTACACGATTTTCGTGAAAAGGGCTTAAAACGCAAAAATTGTCGGCAAAGAATTGGTAGACGAGCTCGGAAAAAATTTCAGAATTTAAAAAAAAAGATAAAACACGCGTCGGAATGAAAGAAAAAAGTTTTTCGATTTCGAGAATGACGAAACTTTTTTGACAAGGTTTGTCTTTTTTCCAATCTGCAAGCTTAGAAAAAACTCCTGATAATTTTTTATCTTTAACGGAAATACAAGAAACCCATATCAAATTTTACTGCATCTGACTTTTAGAATTATATACGAGTGACATTGAAGGGAAATTTTAGTTTTCATTATTTTACAGAAAATTTGGGGTTTTACCAAATTTTGGGGGGTAAAGCTGAAAAAAAAACATAGACAATTGAAGTTTTATTTTATTTTGACAGAAATAAATAGTTTATATTGATTTTTAAAAACATTTTTTAAACTTACTTGTACCCAAAACAAGGTATTTATTATTATATTTATAGTTAATTAGTAGTGACGTAAAATCCCTCATTATTTTTTCAGATTTTTGGGGATTTAAAGTCTTTTAAATTTACGAGGGGGAAATCATAAGTTTTAAAGTTTGTTTTTTGTTTTACCAAGGGCAATATTTTTTACACTTTTGACAGGAAAAAAGGTTTTAATGAATTTTTTAAGACCTTTTCGATTTTAAATAGGGTCATTTCATTCAGAATGGTTAAGTATTGTACCGTGGTAAATTTCAGAAGAAATATAAAAATTAAAAGCCTAAAGTGTACGTATGAAAGCTTTTTTCATCGAATGGTAAAAATGAGCAATGAGACATTATTTTGCTTTGGGCGAGGGAAAAGCAATAAGTGTTATTCAATTGGAATACCCGCAAGTGTCCAATGTGGGTTCAAGAGTCTATGAACGAAGATTTGAACAAGAAGATTTCGCCGAGATGGTACGTATGAATTTTTATTTCCCCTCTAAGGACACGATTTTTTTTCATGATTCGACGAAGGTCTCAAAGTAATGAGAGTTGTAAAGGTTACCAGTAGCAAAAAGGAATGAAGCTTTTTGGGCATCTTTAAAATAGTAAGTTGGATAAGTAATAGATCAGTGAGGGTTATTTTTGCACGTAAATTTGATATATTGCTTGCTGTGAAACTATTTTGGAATTTTTCAAGGTTTTTTTCTGTTTACAATTATAAAAAGTTAGATTTGATCGTGAAAGGTAGGGGGAGGGTAGTTATTTAAATTTCTGAGAAGTTCATGTCAAGGTAGTTTAGGTAAAGAAATTTCCCGGGGTGAAGTTTCAGTCAGTAAATTTTGGCTTTAAATGTAAAACCCTGATTTTTACAGCAGTTTTTAAAGCTCCCAAAAGTAAAGTTTGAAGAATTTCGATTGTTTGAAAGTTTAGTAAAAATAATTTAAAGTGAAAGCTAATGAATTATTTTTTCACAGGTGATTTCAACATTGATTTGAGTAAGAAGACATTACCAGTAAAATTCATTTCAAAATTCTCACTAAGATCACATGGATTGGTGCAATTGCTTAAAAAATCTGTTACTAGGGTTAATAATAGGGTCAGCTACTTTAATTGACTCAATGTTTATGTAAACGCAATGGAAAAGATTATTCAGTCAGGTCTTATAAGTGTAGGATTAAGTGATTCATGAATCTCAATTTATTGTGTCGTAAGATTAATAAGCAAAAGTTTTCTTCCTAAATTTGTAAATACTAGACATATAAGAATGTTTGATTGGAAGCAAGGTAAATGAAGATATATCAAGTGGTTCCATTGACCAAATTGGTCATTATGGCGGTAAGTTCCGATGATAAAATAGAAATGTGTTTAAAAGTAACCGTGGAAACTCTAAATGAGCAAGCACCCCCACCTTGAAATTACGAGTTAAAGGAAAACCAGCCATGTTTAACAGCAGATATTAGGAAATCCATGCATAGGAGAGACCACTTGCGCAAAGAATTCAGAATTTTAGAAGGCCAGCAACGTGGGAAGGAATAAAAGACAGTTAGAAATAAGGTAAAATAATCAGATTCGTTTTTCTAAGCGTGAGCATTTTAAGTCTTCTTTTGAGAATGGATATTCTTCAAAATCTTTTATGGTCAGTTTATAATAAGTGGAAAGGTAACAAAGGAAAATGAGTGTGCATAGCCTCATTGACAGAGAATGGGGTATCATACACGTCTAATCTGACATTTGCTGTTGTTACAGACAAAAAGTTTGTGTGAACGTGTACGATTTTTTCCAGTGAAATTGGTAAGTTTAAAGATTTAAATAGAAAATCAGCAGATGATCTCCCGCATGTAAAGGTAACTCAGAAGAAGTCATTTCAGCACTTTAAACGCCTTAAAATTCAAAAGCTCGACAACACCCAATGAGATTCCATGCATATTATTCAAGAAAAAATGCGCATCAATTAGCGGATTATTAGCGTATCTAATTTCCATTCTTTCTTGTAGGTGATTTTTTTTTTTTCCCCAACACAGCTGAAATTGGCACAGGTACAACACCTTATTTTTTTTATAAGGGTAAAGGTAAAAGAGTGATAGGGAATTCTTATCGACCTATATCAACTCTTTCCAATTGTAGGGAAAATTATTGAAAATATGTTGCACATGAGGGATTACATGAAGTGGATGCATCCTGAAGGTTTAAGTGAAAAAACCAACATCGTTTTAGGAAAGGTAGATCAACGCAAAGTGCACTTCTAGCATTTACAGATTTTATCTATAAAGGGATTGACAAGCGGAATGGTAAGGGGTTGGAGCTGTTTTGTTGATTCTCTAGGAAAGCATTTGATTTCCAGTACCTTTTTACCTCTTTTAATAAAACTAAAAAACAGGTATAACAAAGTCCTTACTGTTATCAATATTAAGGGAGTACTTTTTAAAAAAAAAAATGTTTATTCAATCTTTGACAAACCAAAAAATATAGTACAAAAGTATCAATATCTTTTGTGGAGTCACAGAGATCAATATTAGGACCCCTTTTTATTTATTTTACATAGATGTATTATCTACTATAAATGGGAGGGAATTCAATATATTTATTGCTGATGACTTGGTCTTTTATTTAGAAAGGTGTGGATGTTGAAGAGATCGTAAGGATGTCTTCAAGAAGTTTTAAAGAGATGGATGATTGGTTTAAAACTCAGGAAACTTGATATAATTATATTGTAAAACAAAATTTTATGATTCGTTCATAAGGACTAATGATCGAGAAGCATGAATGATATTCATTTGGACGTTGGAATTGTAATGGTAAGCTAATTTCTAGAGTATATGAATTTAAAATACTGGAGTTATTCATTAGATTGTAATTTAAATTTTTGAGAAACATTATGAAATATGTATGTAATAAAGTATCTATCAGCAATAGAATTATAAAGTGAATGAAGAGGTCTGTAACAGAGAAGGAATGTTAAAGTATAGTAGATTCTTATATCACCTATATTGGATATTGTTTAGTTGGTTGGGCAGTAAGACCTTCTAGCCGCAATATGTTGTACTCAGAAGAGAATTGACCATCTGTTGATTCAAATTCTATAACCAGATTTACAATGATTGCCTTCACGATTGAGGAGGAAGAATGAAATATAGAGTACTGGTAAATACATACAAAAGTATTGAAAAGGTATGTATTCAGGTATTTTTACTCAATATTTTCCAATTGTTGATCGTGATAGAAATTCTATTCTTAATGGAACTCTTTGAAAGTTCATAAATTAAATTCTGACATCATTAAAGAAAAAGTCATCTTGCTACAGAGGAGTAGCTTTTGGAATTCAATTTTTATGATATTAGAAGCCAGTTTACTGAGCAGGCAATAGTACAATTTAAAAGTAAAATGTTGAAGCAATGATAATGAATCGAGAACAAAAGAATTGATTTTTATCTATTTATTGGGATTGTCACTGTGTTTAGTAATGTTAATTCTCATATTCATATTGTTCTTATTTATGATTTTGCTGTTCTCTTGGTGTTTGTTTATTATTGCTTTGATTTGATTGTATTCAATGTATTGTCAATTGATATTTTCTGACTAGATTGTTCTGAGTTGCCGCCCACTGGTGGAACTTGCAACTTGAGTTAGGTGTCTGTTCATTGCCTGCTGATTCAGTTTTTGACTTGAACAATTTTAAATAATTATATATATGAATATAATTCGATATTAAAGTCAAGAATATTTTTGTTACTAAATTGTTATCAAGATTTGAACACAAGAATTGATGGTTGAACACAAGAATGAAGATTCGCGTTCGGTGGTTTTTCCGCGAAAGATTGGTTAAGCCCCTGATTTCGCTGTCCGATTTTGGCAAAACCTCATATTCGTTGAGTGGGACGTCTATGAAATCAGTTTTTTTCTTTTCGTTTTTCTTTTAATGTTTTTTTATCTGTCTTTCTTTCTTTATTTCTTTTTTTTCTTTTCTTTTTTGTCCTTTCCTTTTTGCTTTGTGCTTTTATTGTCTTTGCTTTTCTTTTTTCTGTTCTTTTAATTACCACACCCCACTTTTTTTATATATTCGATTCATTATAAATTGCATGTAATATCCTTTGTATTTGTTATCAAATTGTGAGTATTTAATGCATTGTTGTAAATTCCTATTTCAAAATATTTACTTAAAATGTAGTTCATTGTTGTGTCTGCGCATCTATGTAATTGATTTATTTAGTTGTCCTCCTTGTAAATCATGTTTGTTATGACCAGGAGAGGAATGAGACGATTAAATGAACATAAAATAATAAATAAATAAATAAATAAGTTGATCCTGTAGATTCTTATCGTACTAGATTCTTTATACCACTTGTTGATTCTGCAATCATATCAGTTAAAGAGCGATTTAAACTGTTAGAAGAGCACACTATGCTTCGGGGATTTTTGTTAGACTTGCAGTGCGTTCCACCAACAACAGAACTAATTAAACACTGCGGTGATCTTCAGCTTCAAATTCAGCCGTCGATGGTTCCAGTGACGTGAACGCCTCAGAGCTTTCTGACGAACTGTGAAATTTGAAAGATATTTGCCTGAAAACTATTTAAGGTCCGAATCAAGTTCTTCAGTACCTCCTACACTACATCATGGACAACTTCCCCAACGTCTGGATTTCTATGAGAATTCTGCTGACAATACTAGGAACGGTGGCGTCAGCGGAAATCCATCGCCTGAAAATTTGAAGATCTTCATCAGTGTCTCTCATATATTTGCACGAAACTTCGACCCAATAACAGTGTTATCTTGTGCGGAGATTTTAATATTCCTGAGATAAGTTGGCCAAATGGCAAAGCAAGAACCGGAACTCGTCAAAATTTTAGAACATAGACGTAAATTATCGCCTGGTTCCTATTTCCTACCAATTTTTTGTTGAAGTGGGCCTAGGTATGAAGACCAATATTGTAAAATAGCATACTAATTATTTTCATACTTATATTATTACAGCTGGATTCAGGCAGGAAAGCAACAAAGAGAACCTGCAAATGTGCAGCAGGTGTTGGTACAGTGTGCAAGCATATCTTTGAATTGATCCATTACATAAATCTACATGGAGGAGAATCCAAAACTTATGATCCTCAGGTTTGGGGAAAGCCAACTGCAAGTCATCAAACCCTCAACGAAAAATACGATTTAGGAAAACAAATTCAAGAACTATATCCATTGCGGAAGAAATTTAAATACGACAACCTAGAGCCGCATCAGCTAACTGCCCAGGACTTGATAGCAATTCCCTGTGCCCTTCGAGACCTTCTGGTACAAGAAGAGCGTTCTCAATCCGTTATCATATGTAGAACAATACTTGATGAAATTGTTGCCGAGAGCATTGGTGGATTGCAAACTTTATGTCGAGGATGCAATCCACCAACTAGTCAACAATCAAAAACAGAAACAAGTTGCCGGGGCTGTCGATGCTGATCTGGGTTTTGACAAAGATTTTCTACAAGGAAAAGGTAATGGTTTCCTCCGACGATGTTATAAGAATTGCTGTGGTATTATTTAGTTTATTATTTATTTTTATTCATAAATTTAGACAGGACTTTTCCACGAAAAATAAAGGCAGCAGCCCAAAATGGCCTAAATTCTATTAAGCAGGTGGCAGCAAAACAATGCAAGAAATCTATTGATTGATTGGATTCTATTGGAAAAATAAGAGTTCTCAACGTTGCTAAACGTCATTGGTAAGAAGGCTAGGCCACAAAGATACTCTTCGACTGGGTACCCTCAGCAAGTACCCTATAACTGCTACATATTCAGTCTCATTATTCCCTGTTTCCGAAGTTCCGATTATTGTCACCATGGAGATAACAATTTTGTCCCACCCATTAAAACCCACCATGCGTTTGGAAACGGCAAGTGAGTTAAAAATATTCAGTCAACTTATTTTTTTTTTTTAAATTTATTTATTTAACGTTTATCCTATTCAGTTATTAAAAACTGATTAATAAAGGAGAACAACTAAATAAATCTAATTACATAGCTACAGACAAAACAATGAACTACATGTAAGTAAATATTCGAAATAGTAATTTAACAACAATGCATTAAAACACAATTTTGGTAACAAATAAAAAATATATTAAACGCAATTAATTAATTAATTAATCAAATGTAAAAAAGCGGTGGAAAAAGGAAAAGGAAAGGAAAAAAAGAAAGAAAGAAAATCATTAAAAAAGTAAAACGAAAAGAAAAAACTGATTTATTAGATGATCCCACTTGAACGAATATGGGGTTTGCCAAACAATCAGGAACAGCAAATCAGGGAGTGGTTATCAAACTTTAGCGGAAGAAACCACAGAGCGCGAATCTTCATTCTTGTGTTCAAATCTTAATAACAATTAAGTACGCCACCATTTTTCAATTTCAAAACAAAAGAGAATTGCTTCATTAATGAGTATCGATGGTAGGGTTAGTAACCTTGTAACGCGCATTACACGGTTTATGCTCACAGCCCCTCACTTCTTGATTCTGTTTGATAGTGCTGGCCATAGTTTGGCTTTGTTGATACATTAGAAGTTAATAAATGATTTACTGAATTACTTCTAATTTCTCAAGTAATTACATTTTACTTTACATTAAATAATAATCAAACACCCGGTTCAAACATAAGTCAGGTCGGGGGTGACGTATCACCAGTTTCTCGGGCTGTGGACTTACAATGCATGCTAGCCAAGCTCAGCACCTCCTCATCTTCTTTGATGTTCTCTTTGACAGGCATTTCTACCTGTTCTCTTCATTTCTTTCTATCCTCCCATCACAGATGAAAATTAATATGGGCTCCTTAACCCCCAAACCTTTAAAACTGTCTACCTTTTGGTTTTAAAAAATAAGTTGTAATTGGGGAGATTTACCTATTAGTGAGAACGGTTTCGTAACTACGGGATTTCTCTGTTTTCTTTTTTCAGAACAATGCAACTGACGAGTTTGTCGGTAGTAACTTGCTGCTGCCTGGCGAAACAGTAACACGCTTGGTGTTGTCATACGCTACCAAGAAGTTAAATACCCAAGATCTGCTGCCTGCAAGAAGTGTGTCAAAGCTGTGGAGGGACATAGCGGGACGCAAGGCATTGGTGAGTTCTAACAAAGCCTTCACACTTGGTAGGAATGTAATAATGATTATCACTTATTTATGCAACTACATCTACGTTATCAGCCAGAACATGCAGTTAATATGACCACTTTATGAGAACTGTCAGATGTCCGTTGGTTCTTGATCACAACATTTTTATTTTATTGGATATTGCTTTACGTCTCATATTTATGCAACTTGGCTAATCGAGACGAAGGGAGGGACGTAAGGGATGACGCGGGGGGACAAGGGGTGGACAGGCCTGTGCTGGTCAGAACCAGCCACAAGCGTATGGGGAGGGCAGAAGTTCCCCCACGTCGTGGTAGTCTCCGTCTGTGTCATCATCCGTCCGTGTTGTTTGGGGAAAGGGCATTATCGTCCGCCGTCGGGGTATCAAGGGAGGGGGAAAGTTCCCCGACGACGTTTTTATTCCAATACATTATCAGTGTTTAAGTATTTTTTTTATGTGTTTTAATACCTAGTAAAAACATACCTGAACTAGACTCAAATCCTTAGCAAGAATAATTTGGGTAACTGGCAGATTTGTGTATCCTTAATTCATTGTTAAAACTGTGAATGTCATAAAGAGATAAGGTGCGGCGCGCCGCGAAAGATAACAAACACAAATACACAAACTACATTATCAAAACGTTTTCGGTCAACGTGACCTTTCTCAGTGAGTGTAGAGAGAGAGACTGAGTTGAAACTAAAACTAGGCTAGCTGTTGGCTAGGGGTGAGGGGTGAGTGAATGAGTGTTAATCCCCCGGGGGGAGAAGAGGGAGGAGAATCACTGTAGGTTTAAATTCGGTTTTTGGTGGGATTTGCAGATCCACTGGTAGGCCAGTTCCCACCTTTTGAGTTCACCAGCTGTTATGGTGGGTGGGACAGACCTTATTACACAGGCTGTGAAACAGGTCATAAAAGGTAGGCCATGCCCATAGGCGTGCAGTGCCACTGGTTTCTCTAAATTCTCTTCTCGCACGTCCTACCTGAACCCATTCATTCTCATGCGGAGAGTGTTGGTGGTCAACCCAATATATTCTGCAGGACATCACGTGCACTTAAGTTGGTACACCACATTGCTGGTCCCACAGGTGTTGTTGTTGTGTATCTTGTAGGTCTTGCTGGTAAGGTGGGCAGTGAACGTCCTAACAGGCTCGTGCATGGGGCAAGTCTTGCACCTAGGTCGGTCGCAAGGGGAGGACCCATGCAACACAGCTTCCACTTCTTGGGCTTTCTGCGGATCTCTTCTCACCAGCAGGTTCCCCAAGTTTGGGGGCCGTCTGAATGCAACCCTGGGAATGTTCTGGCTCAGATCTTGGGTCAAGGGTGATGCAGCCAGAATATGACTACCCCCCTGTAGTATGGCCTGTAGGATGGGGGGGAAGTACGGTAGGATGGCAGGAGCCCTGGGTACCAGCGCATCTGGTACGCGTCTGGTGGCAACCAGACAATCTAGGCAGAAAACATAATTCAAAATACATCGACTATCTCATAATCAAAGCAACAAAGCAAAATCATAAATAAGAACTTATGAATATAAATTAACATTTCACAAACACACAGACAATGACCCACAAATAAATAGTAAAAATCAATTCTTCTTTGCTCTTTGATTCATTATCATTGCTTCAATTTTACTTTTAAATTGTATAATTCCTAGCTCAGTAAACTGACTTCTAATATCATAAGAAATTGAATATGCTGCATGTGGCCAATTCATAAATAATATAAATATAAGTATAAATTAAATGTATAATTCGACAAAACAAAAACCCCAGCACAGAAAACGAGGATCCTCATGGTGTGTCGAGGCTGTTATCTTGCACTGAACAGAATCTTAACACTGACCAGACATAAACTGTACAACCTGTGCCGAACTGACGGACCACAAGAGTGAGACCACAAACTCTTTACCGAGTAGCAAGGCAGAGTATGCCGTGAACACAACCTTTCAGTCTGGACAGAACAGACGTCCTCTTCAATGTAACAAACATTAAACTAATCATATTCAGCAGAAGTAACGCCATTTACAACTGCCATGTGGAGTGTGAACAAGAACAGAACGAAGAGAGGAGACAAAACACGTCCGCCTGTGACAAGAACAACCAACCGACTGCGCTGCGAGCAAGGCTGCCGGCCGCTGCGCTGTGTACTATCAAAAGGTGCGGGGCGGCGAGGTCATATCGATGTTGCACATCAAATGCATTGAAATTATTCAAAATCGTTCAGATGACGGTAGCACGTGAACTCCACGATGTTTTATAATCGGTTGTAAGCGAAATATAAATATGTAGTGAGGTTCATCGTGACGATGCTGAAATGTTTGAATTCCAAGCTGGAGTACTGAGGGCCATCGTCTGATATCATTGTGCATGGTATCCTGTGAGTTGTGAAGTCTTTCTTCAAACATTTGATCACGGTATGACTTCTTGTGTCGGCTAGTTCATCAAGTTCCCAATTAGTGGAATTATAAATAAATAAAATACAGTATTAATAGTGAAAAGTCTAATGATTTATATGTGTAATGATCAACTGTTACTAAGTAGTGTTTGTTGCCAACTTGAAACAAATCAGTAGACACAATCGACCATGGTAAAGTAGGAACCGGGTATGATAGCAAAGTTTCCTTTTGCTGAGAAGGCGCTGCTTCCTGGCATTGGGTACAGCGTTCAATACGGTTGATGATATCTTCCTTCATACCATTCCAGAATACGGTCTCGAGAGCACGGCGCAAGCATGCTTCTTTACCTGCATGGCTTGAGTGTATTCTTTCAAGGCTTTCTTTCTTCATTAACGGTGGAATTATAACTTGGTTGCCCTTGTACACGATTCCTCCCTGAGCGACGAGTAGATCGCGGAACGTACAGTAAGCATGAAGTGGCAACGGAAGATCTTTCTTGTCCTGCGGCCATCCTCGGTAAATGACTTCACGCAGAGCCTGCAGTGTTGGATCTTGCTTCGTGGCTGCCTTGATCGTTTCGAGTCTTGTATCACTGACGTATGTGTACTCATGGTTTCGTATCAGTGCAAGGTCTCGTAGTAACGCATCTTCTTTGACGTGATACACATCCTGTACGTCATGTTGCTCAGCGCACTTTACGGGTGGATCGGAAGGAGCTCGCGATAGATAATCTGCGAGTAGCATATCTGCTCCTTTTTTGTAGGTGATTTTGAGTCGAAAGCGTTGTAGTCGCATCATCATACGTTGTAGTCGTACCGGTGCAGCTAGAAGTGGTTTTCTTAGGATAGTCTCCAGAGGCTTGTGGTCAGTTTCTACTGTAATATTATTACAGCCAACCAGATATTGAGCAAACCTTTCGCAACCTACCACTATAGCCAACATTTCTCGTTCTATTTAGGAACATGTAGCTTCTAGTTTCCTAAGCCTATTGACAAATGCATAACTGACTTGCCATCTTCCTGACCAGCAGAATGGAAGACAGTGGGGCTTTCGGGGCGCTTAGCGTTGCTCGGAGGTCAAGATGGTCAACACCCCTTTGGAGGGTGCTACGACGCTCGGAGGTCTCGATGTTCAAGGGGGGGAAGGCTTGGATAGGCATATTTAAATTAAAAGCAAGTGACACAAGTTTAACTAGGTAGGTGTAATTTACGATTTACATGAAATGTACAGAGAAAAGGATTGAACCTAGCTCAGTGGCAGGCATAGCCAAACCACTAGAGACCAAGGGTTGTGCGAGTAGCAGACATAATCGAACTACTGATTCGCTCTAGCCGGGGGCCGGTCTTATATAACCCCCTCTAGGGTAGTCTCGCACCCAAAATAACACATGTTTACCCGCGCAGTGCAGGGCTAGCAGCTGGTGACGAGACTACTGACCAGAAGGGAGGGAAAACAAATTGCCTGCGAGAGTTTGAAAATAAAGGGCAATTGAAAACTGGTACTCGCACACATGTTGAAACAATAATGAATTAAAAGACAGGAATAAAACATAAAAGCAAATAAGAATACAAATAAGCAATAAATGAAAATATTATTAGTATAAAACTTATTATAATAAATTGTCTTTAGTTTGAAGTATAAGTATTATAATTGTATTGTTCATTGTTGCTCTTGGCACACGCAAAATGAAAAGATTTAATTTAATTTATATACAGGGACTCGGGAGGTGGGGTAGCAACACATATGTTACAATGTTAGTTGACTTTGAAACAGTGATATATCATTGCTGAATTTAGCTAGAATAATTGTTCATTATTTATTGGATGAGCGTAGCGAGCGAAGCGAAGATTCCATTCTACTACACTGGAGGAAAAAATCCGGAATGTTTTTTTTTGTATTTTTTTCTTTCTTTTTTTTTGTATTTTTGTCTGTTTGTCCACACGATTCCGGCTAAACCGATACTCCGATTGCGATGAAATTTTATGGAGACCTTCGAAATCTCTGAACTTAGAACTGACACGTTTTTGAGCGCGATCGGAAAATTTTTCTCAAGAAAATTGCAACTTTACGATTTTTTTCAATTTTTAAAAAATGTCTTCGACTTATAACACCTACATCCTTTATCCGATTTTAATGATTTTTGCACGGAACCTTTATTTTATAAATTAAGATATTCTTATGAAATTTGAGCGCAATTGAAAAAATATATTTATCATAAAAATCGATATTTTACGGTTTATTTCTTTTTTTAAACAATTCTTTGACTTATAACACCTACATGCTTTATTCGATTGTAATGATTTTTTCGCAGAACCTTAATTTTATGAATTCATATATTCATGTTAAATTTGAGCGCAATCTGGAAATTATTTCTTATAAAAATCGCAATTTTACGATTTTTTACAACAAACAAATTTTAAAAAATGAAGTTAATTTTTAATTTAATTTAATTTAATTTAAAAAAATTTCAACTTAATAATGATTTTGCCACAGAACAACAGAAAATTCGCATAACACATGGCAGCTCAATGCACCAATTACGCTCATCCAACAACGCGGCGGGACTTAAGCGTTTTCCTAGTTATTTAATTCTTCATTATTTAAAATTGTTTATTATTTACATGCAGAGGTAGTCACTAACCGAGTAGAAGCTGTTGGCTGTGAGATATATTTTTAACTCTTTTTGAAGGAGGGCAGGGTGGGAGAGGTTTTGATGTTTTCTGGGAACTTTTTGTAAAGGTTGGAGGCTAGGTACTCGGGGCCTAGTAGTCCGGTGGGTAGGAGTAAAAACGTGGCTATTTGTGATACAAGCAAGCCGTTTTGCACACGTGTTTTATTTGTAAATTAAATCATTTTTTTTCCGCAGTTCATTGTTTGCAGGTGATGTGGGGGGCGTGTGGGGGGTAAATTCAAAAAGGGGTATAACAATTTTTTAAATAAATTAGTGGTCAATTTTTACGGTTCGAATGTCATTTTCACATATTTTTGGGACGACAAAATCGAATAAAAAACATTTCAAATTCCTAAGTTCAACCATTTGGGTTCCATGGGCACCATATTGGAAATGGCCACAAGTACAACGTTGATTCCTAAAGCATGTAAATATGGCGAGCTTGGTATCAATTCCCACTAAACCGTAATCGTACTCCCCAAACACGCCGGTAATACTAAAAATGTGACAGAACAAACGAAACTCTCAGAACCCCTCCATTTTGATTATTGTGGGTACCGGTAGGCACCAATTTGTGAGGTGAATTGACACATATGCATGTTTGACGTCATTTTTGTGTATTTTCCGGTCAAGGATTATGAATTTTGTGTTGAAAAATGTATAAGAGGTAAGATCATGTCATTAAATAATCATGTATGTTCAAAAATTCTCCTTATAATCATTGCAGGTGTCTTGTACTCGTTCAAGTTAATTTGTGTGTCTATTGAGTGGAGTTAATAATTTTTTTAGTATTTTGAGAAATACTGTTCAATATTATGTATCTGATCAAAAGAGCTCTTAACTTAAATAAAACAATTCAATTCAATACAATACAATCCTCAACCTCGGTAATACCAAAACCATTAGGCTTCGAGCTGAAAATGAAAAAAGGTATTGTATGAGTATGAAAATGTGTTTCACTTCTCACCAGTCAATAATAAATTTGGGTAACTCTTATTGCTGCAATCTTAATCTTTGCAATTCTTGCAATTGAGTGTCATCACAAATCGTTTTCCGGCAACAGCACCGACGCGTCTCACAATCTTACACGATCACATCAAGGTCACGAATAAAATAACACCGAAGTAAAGCAAAAGGTGATGCTTTTGGACATACTCAAATCCTGCATCTCTTCGACGCTGGACAGTAGGTGGCCCTGAAGTGATCAGGCGCTCTCTGA
>JAMZAV010017288.1:0-10052 GCA_024449915.1 Sweltsa coloradensis | reverse complement strand
ATTCCTAATTTTCACAATAAGAATACTGTTTTCGTGCTTTTTTAACACTCTTTATGACATAATTCACTTTGAGTTGTGGATATTAGAATTTAGCCCCATTTTGGATTAAACTTTGGTTGTAATGGATCATTATTTTAGTCTTTCAGTGTGCATAGAAAAATTTTTCCTCCAAAGCTATTTAGGCTTAATAATGGCAGTTAAATACGGCTTTTTTAGGAAATCCCAACAATAAAAAAACCAAAATTTCCCGGGTAAATGCAAAATCCGTTTTGCAGACTGATTTTTTTAAATGTAATGGAAGTTTTTCTAAACCCCCGTACAAAATCCTTTTGTTTTTTAACGATTTCTCAGGGTTTTCCCGGGGCATTGTTTGATGCTGGGCGTAAAAAATTAGGAAATTACTGGTACTCCAATGGGCAAAATATAAACCACGATTTTGTGACGTTCCCTTTCCCCCTACCTAAACTATAGAAGAACCCTTTTTGTGGGGAATAGAATAAGGAATTTTTTTGCCATTGAAACTTTTTGTCTTCCCCAAACCCAATAGGGAGATATTCGATAATAAACATTTTTTTGGCCGCCATTTTCCAATATGGGGCCAAAAGCCCCAGTCCGATTGTAGGGGAGTTTTATTTATGTTAAAGTACATTTAAGGAAAAGGTCTCTGCAAAAATCAGCGACATCGAAATTTTTTTTTCCTTTAAAAAATTTCTTATTTGCAGGTTTAAAGTCGGATACCAAATGTTATCTGATGCCACGGACAAATTTTTTTACGTGCTTTTTCTGGCAGTTAAAAGGGTTTTGGAACAGTGTAAATGTAGAGTTCATTTTAATTAAACAAATGTCATTAATATTTGGATAGAGCAATTTATGTATATCCACGAAAAGGGGAAAAAAATTATAGTTTCTTACAGTACGAATAAATTTGGTCCGTGGTGGGGTTCTTGGTATCACTTACAAAACATTTAGCAGGGTTTTAATCGCCTTACCACGCGGCCCGGGAGAGAACCGGACAACGCCCACTTAGGTTCCCTATGGGATATGGGGATGAAAGCCCCATTTTGCCTGAACCGCAGGGTAAGGGAGGAATTGGATGTTATGACGTCGCAGCGTCATGTCTTTTTATCGTTGGTGTTGTCAGGTCTGATCGGGGGGAGTCATAAAGGGGAAAAAGGGAATGGTTCCCGAGACGAATTCGAGAGTCCCCTCTAGATTCGGAGAGTTATATACTCCCCTTTTACTAGCAATGTTTGCGAGTGGTTTCATTTTTTCCCTCCCCCTTTTTACATGCTACAGCTCGGGAAAAATTCACCCCGGGCTCGGGCGTGGTTATAAAATTAAACCCAAAAGACCTAGGCTAGACGCAGACATACAAAATCGTGATTCTGGCTTCCACATCGGGCCCTCCCATAACCCAAACAGAGTTTTGAAGTGTTATGTTTTTTGATGAAGGACGCTCAACCACTGGCAAAATTTAACTCTAAAAACCTTGGGGATATGGGGTGGTAAACCCATGCTTTTCAGAACCAGCTACGGGAAAGGGGGAGGGAAGGTCGTTGTCATGTTCATGAAGTAACAAATCATTCATTATAGACCTGCTATATTAATAGTCTTGGTAGTTGGTGTTTTTTGGTCCAAGAGTGCGTAAACCTTTTGGTAAAATTTTATTGCTCCACGCTACCCAGGGAATGTGGGAAAGCCACTTGCGTCCGGACAAAAACCACCCAAGGTGGAAAGAAAGGGAAAAAAAATAGCGTTCAAACGATAAAGGTCAATATGGTAGCCCCCAGCCTAGAGACTCGAGAGACAAGAAACCCTAGGCAGAAAACTGTAGTTTTCCTTTAGCCTAGCGTTTAGCTTGGCCCCTCCCGATTTCTGTCGAGGCCAGGCCGCAGTCTACAAAAAAATCAAGTCACAAGACAAATCAAACTTTTTACCTCACCCTTTTTTCAAAAATCGTCTTTCTAAAAAAGAAAATCCTAATTTTTGGGGACGAGATTTCAATTTATATACCCAAATGGGAAAAACACGCGGGCATTGCTCTGTGGGCGTTTTTCCCTTGCTTGTTTGGGGATTTAAACAATGTGTGAAGTAAAATAGCCCACGCGTCTGCGTCGTAGCACTACTTTCATTGCGCTCCGTAAAAAAATAGTTTCCTAGCATTTTTTTCATTATGTTTTATTTATATGCAATTGCATGCTTTTCGAGATGTTTATTAGGAATATTTGTTTCTATGACATTCTTTTTGTAAAAAGATGCTGTTTTTTCGTGTCATTAATTTTTTGCATCATCTATGTAAACAACGCACTACTTTCACGTGAAGCTGATCTAAGCGCACGGTAGAACGAAATGCGCAGAGCGAAGCGTTGGGGGAAGATCTCATTATCAACAGACCAAGGGTTTTAAATTTTACTTATTTATTTTAATTATAAGTTTGTGATGAAAATTGATATGGTTTTTATTTTAATTTTTAGATAATTTTGAAATTTAAAAAAAAAAACAGGGTTTTTAGCAAAACAGCCAAAACCGCAAAAGTGTTCGATGAAGCCCACAAAAAAAAAAAATGATCAATCGCAGGTATTTATAAAAGAAACCCCCAATTAACTTTAACGAGATAACCAGGACCGTTACAAAAAACTATTTTGAATCTTGGAATGAGGGAAAAAAACTTCTCACCCACAAGAAACTTCTGAAATGTGAGTTATATGATTGGTAGGTCCATTTTCCCTAAATCAAAAGTATTTTTTTTTAAAATTCATTTTTTTAAAACAAGCATCTAGGTTTTTTAAGGGGAAAACAAGTTAATTACAATAGAACATATTTAATGGTTAAAAAATGAAAATTTAAAAATCGCGAAGTAAAAAATAATTGTTTTCCAAAATATTCGGATAAAAGTCTTTCAAAAACCACATGTTATTTTTTGTTTTCCCCAAATGTTTTGAAAATTTTTAGTTTAAAAAGGGCACACTTTACAAGACCCGCCATAGTTTTTTCACGAGGTGTCGGCGCCACATCGGTCAGCGGAAGTAATGTCCGCGCTGAAAATTGATAATTAATTGACTGAGTGGGTAAAATCTAAAATTTGGATTTTATATATTTTATTTTTTATTTTATTTTAAAGGGTTATTTTTACAGTCTGTAAGTAGGATATGAAACAGATATTTTTAGCCAAATAAAAGTTTACTTAGTTAGGGCGCACAAAAAAATCTGTTTCGTAATAATAACAATGTTAACAATGTACAGTTTTCACAGTCGTTACTCAGCGAACTATAATTTGTTACGTCCTCGGATCAATACCCGCCACTAAAAATCCTCACTGAAGATTTCCCCAAGGATTTCCCTACATGAATATGGGAAAGTTCAGACCTAGTCCCTAGAATAGATCCTGGATTTGTTATTCACTTACTATAAGAATATGTTGTAGAAGGAACAATTAATTTGTCCACGGGCAGACTTTATTTCACAACACACCAATCATATATGTGCCCATAGGGCGCCGCTGACAAGTACTGGTGTGCTAGTAGGCCGACAGTTGCGGGTATATATCAAGGTAACATAGCTATAATGAATTTAAACTATATATTTATATCGGTCCTAGACCAAGGTCGTCATAAGAAGGGGAGGTGATTCCGACGACGACCACCAGAGCTCGTTTTAAGTTTCGGGGTTAAGCTACCCTTCATATAGCTGAAGTTTGCGAGATGGGCTGATTCTCTTGAATCGCGTTTAACGTTTAGAAGAGCCATGCTTTGGGCCGATCCTACCCCTGGCCCAGAACTTGCAAGTCTGACCCGGCACCTCCACCAAGTGAGAGGATTTATACCAAAGTGCATGTACACAGCTAACGAAGACGACGTGAGAAACTAGGGCGCTTCAACCGGTTAGGTCATAATACGCAGCCTGTGATATTGTTAGATAATTGAATGAGTGTACAATGGTGTGTTTGGTGATAACATTGTTTTCAAAGTGTATAAAAGAATAAAAAAATTATGATGACAATAATAGCAAAAGAAAAATTATTGATTTAAATGGAAATAAATAAATAGGGATAATGTGGATGTTGGGAATAAAATTTTGCTAAACAAACTACATCTAATGAGTTATTTAGAAAGTTTGTTGCCGTTATCATATAATAGAAGTTCTTCATATGGTTGGAAGAGATCAAATAGCGTGCGCAAGGCTTCATCTTTAATACATTCTGCTAGCATATGATGTACGGTTAAAGGTACATCACATGTGTCACATATGGGAATAACCTATTCTCTGGTTAAGATATTAGCCGTTGGTTAGACGTGTGTGGCCTATTCGCATTCTTGACAATTAATACCACCTCTTCTCTACGTGAGAGTCGAGACGTAGGTGGACGAATTTTATAAGTCATTGAGGGCATCACACTACGCAATTTGTTATTTTGCAACATAGGCTTGGCCAGTTTTAAAAAAATTTGTCTCTATCTCAATAGTGGTGTACCGGGGTGTTAAAAGCTGACACCAAAGTTATTCCTACTCAGAAGAATATCCTGCATACAACAAACATTGTTGGCAATTTAAATTTTGGATATTTACTCCCCAAAACCCCCAAAAACCCCCTAAAAGTAACATTTTCCCAAATAATTTTTAATAATTCATAACTAGTGAGATATATCTCCTAGAATGAACTTTAAAAAAATCAATTGGTAGAAAAAAGTATTTTCAAGAGTTTGGCTAATTCAGATTTTCAGATTGTATCGAAATTACACAAGAAATGGGCCCTCGAAACAGTTCGAACGCAAAGTTTTCAAGTTTTTGCTGAGCACTAAAGAAATGTTTCACTTCATTGCAAGTAAACGGTAAAAGATTGAGATGAGATTTTTTCCACAAAACATCAAAAACTACTCGTGGCCATGGTGCAATCAATGTATTCAATACAGGTAGTTTAGATATTGTGTAATAACTGAAATAAGATCGCAAAGTGTAATAATCCGGGGGACGGCGGAGCCTAGCGCGCGACCACGGAACCAATCACAGCGATCGTACGGATCACGTGATCAGTGCGAGGCGCATGCATGTGACTGCTTGTGCTGTGGTTCGCGCCTCGCAGTTGTAGGCTTTGCCGATGTTCAGGGCGAGTTTGACTGTTTAACATTATAAGTTATGATATGATAACATAAATGTTATTGTTTCTTTGTGACAATACTAAATACTGTATTAATTATGACATAATTATTATTACTTCGTCTAAAAACAGGGTGGGGTGGGCAGTCTCTTGGCCTATAGCGCTGCAAGAATCGACGGGGTGGTTTTAACATTTTCACAACTAATCTGCATTGTAAACATATTTTTATAGGCCTTCATAATACACTCATATGACACAAAAAAACACAGTGAACGATTACACGTTAGCCTACGCCAGCGACCTGCTTGTCGAAATTTGGCCTAATTTAAACAAATCCAGGGAATATTGCAAATATGCTTTTGAAATGCTTCGAAATACGTGATGTTTCTAGGCACTTATTTCACAATCACACGCACATGCTGTATTCATTGTAATACACTATAGGTCTACTTGTGAGGTGTGACTCTCAAAATTAGGCAGTGTTATGTCTTGGCTTGGTCGGTTAATGCAAGAACAGCACACGAGGAAGGCAAACAACTCACATCATTCACGATGGTACTGATATACGAATATACCGTGACCTGCGCCTGAGAATGAGCCGCGGTCATTCGCTTTGCATAACCTGATCTCACAGCTGTTACGGACGAAGGACGAACGAGGGAATCCCTCCGCGCGATCACAGAGAGATTGTGGTAGAGTAATCTAAATATTTTAAATTCGAATATTGTTCCGACGACAGCGGAAATTATTCGTCTATACTATTGTTAAAAAAATGTTTCGTCGATTCACAGGACGCGTAATTGTATTAAAAAAGATTGACACAATATGATTGATTGTATCAACATAACAGTTCTTTCAGTGCGATAATGCTGAAAATAAATTCTGAAATTATTTATTGTTGAAGTTAATGGGAAGTTTTATTTTCTGTGTTTACTGAAAATGATTTTGACCACTACCATGTCGTAAGTAATAAAAATAGCAAAACAGCTGCCAATAGATGCTTACGACAATATATTTTTAAATTACCTTATGTGTTTTATTACACAATTAGACAAAATAATAGATTATTACATTTGGATTCGACGGCCTGACAAGAATACCCATTATATTGTCCGTTCTATAGCTATCTTGTAGATTTTACTCAATTGTAGATTTTTTTTTATAGGCTAACAGTTGGCAATGCAATGCATTGCCAACAATGCCAAAACAATGCCAACAATGTTAACCAAGAAGATGCAAAATGTTACTCTCAAAGGAAAATGAAAGGTTAGACAAGCTGTTCATGACATTAAAATAGGTTCTCCGATATTTGATACTACCAAAAATGTTCTGTCTGAGACAACCAATTGGCACCGACTATGTCAGGTACTCTGATTTTACTAATATAACTAATTAATCGCCTCGTTTCAAAAAGTAAAAAAAGGAGCCGGTTGTTATCAGCCCCCCCCCCCCGCTCTCCCCACCGTTTAGCCCTCCACTTCTTCATCCTCAAGCAACCCAGTTAGTACGACATCGAACAATTCTGGGAGTTAGATGTATAGAAATAGAGGAGAGTCACTACTTTTTGACAAATCACTGCATGTTTTTCTGAAAAGATTTATAAATTAAAATCTTATCAATGTTGAAACAAAATCTATGAGCGAGTATTTTGGAAGATGTAAAGCACCACCGCTCAATTGGTGATCGATCACCTTAAGTGCTAAGTGTACTTTCGTAGAGAAGTGCAGAAAAACAATATCCATTCTTGCAACAATAGTAGCACTAGCGCTATAGTGTGATAAGTGAGCGAGCTACGATGTGACGGTAAATTTAATCATAGTATCTCACTTATTAATGACATCTGGAGTCGCTACCTTGAGCTGTTAATTGAAGCAAAATGCCCCAAAGAAGATGCTACTAGGCCACGGAAATTTCTACCAAAAATTGTGCATGAGACCAAAGATATGTAAATACGTGCATTCGTTCTTCTAAAGGTAGGAGTTAAGAAGATCCGACATATTTATTTTGTGCCACGAAATACGAGCGTCGTTGAGTTTGATCGATTGGGTACCGCCGAAGATTATACATCTATTAACCAATCAAAACCTTTCGACGAAGAACTAATGAGTATGGTTCACGTTGTTACTCGCTTCCGCGTAGATATATTATCGTTGAATAATCAATGGCCGGTGCTCGATCATTGGTAGTCAATGAAGACGAAATTTTGAAGTGTATCCTGGTATCTCTAGATAATAATATGTTCATCGATCTCTTGTTGGGCGGCTACTCAGAAAACACAGAGGAATTGATTGACAACTCAAAAATAATAAGCTTGTGTGTACTGTTGTGATCAATGGTATATGGTTTTAATTGTTCAAGAAATAAATAATAAATATTATTTTATCCAGTGATTTTGCTGACATTTCAAACAATATGTAAAGGGAAATTATTTCGTGTTATTGTCTACTGCTAACATAATTGAAAATTATTACATTATTACATTCAGCTGTAGACGCACAATCAGCTGAGCGCATTCGTCGCAAAGTGATACGGCGTGGCGCTGTGGGAGTGCGGTTTGACCGTTTGATATTATTTGTAATATTAGCATTTTGGCACACTACTTTGGAAAAACTTTATTGCATTCCACTAGTATCGAGCATACATGCATGGGAGTGTGAATTATTTTTGTTGAGTAACGTTCTCGATATACAGCGTTGCACAGTAGTTTCAAACACATAAACTGGCATTATTTTATTATTGCACCCCTGTTTTACACCCCAATAATAACTTTATTCGAAGGTTTGAAGTAGGTAGCTTATTGCATTAATTAATCTTTGCTAAGTATATATTATGAATTTTGTTTAAGTTTTCATGTAAATATATTGTGGGTTCTGCGATTTAATTACTTCTGGACGACCAAAACAAACCCTTAAGATTTAAGGGTATAAAAAGTAAAAATAGCGATTGCCAACAATGTTTTTCGGATTCAAAGTGTAAAAATCTATTTAAATCACTTTGTTGGCAGCTTTTAACACGTCGGGCCACAAAGTTCGAATTTTTTAAAAACTGGCCTAGTCTATAATTCTTATTTCCCATTTAACACTCTTCAAAAATAATATGTGGGTGTAAAAATATAAAAAAGTTCTAACCAACGTTTTTTTTTTTTTTAAATTTGGATTAAGGACGCGTCAACCGTTAGGTCATAATGCACCACTCTAGCCTAAGGGGGGCGCCTGAATAGCGCCGAATGGAATAACGCCGAATCGATCGTGTGTAGTGTACTTATGACGTTAGTCGTAACCCAAAAATATAGACCACATATCCTGGATTATTATTTAACATGTTTTGAAATGCATATAACGTAGTGTAGTCCATCATCTGTGACAATACTATGGAAAACATAGCCAGTACGAACTACGTGAAAATATTGCAAGGTTTACTCAATCTACGAGCGGAATTTGGGGGTACCTTGACGACCAACATTTGATAAACCTTGCATGGGCACGGCATTTCACAGCCATTTAAATAACAAACAAAAAATATTTTTCCTAAATCAACATCATTGTCGTTAAAAATTTCTACCCATTGGCAGTCAATTTTTCAATTTATTATTTCTTGTAGCTTTGAATCGAAATGGATTGTGCTCATTTTGTTAGTAGTTATCAGTTAACTGGTAACGGATGTATGTTTAAAATTTCAGCTCAATCTTTTAAGCCGTTCGGCCGTAAGGTATCTGACAGACAGAGTCACAGCTTTCACAGTGAGTGCCGATTTTTTCGACCTGCGTTGTAGACTACGTTCGCTGCGCTCACTCGTCTAATAATGCAACAGGTGAGAAAGTGGTAGGCTACACTAACAAAAACGATAAAATAAAATGTGATTAAAAAAATTTTTTGTCAGCCCTCCAGAGCGAGTCCAAGGTCTTCAGCCCCTATCCCCCCCCGAACCCGGAATACGGCATTGTGTCCTATTGGATTGCGATTCAATACAACCTCCGTCCTCCCGATGTGAGATTCGTGAAGCGAGAGGACGAATGTTAATAGTTAATGTGGGCATCACACTTCAATTCTATATGAGATTTGGTTATTTGGATTTAAGGGCGCGTCAACCGTCAGATCATGGGGAATGTAAACCAGACATGCGCAATGTTTAGCCAGCGTTCAGTCAAGACAAAATATTATGTCTGAGGTGTTTGCATTTATATAATCCAACTAGAACAGAATATAGGTCACTTTGAGCTAGCAAACATTGTGGGGTAGCAACACTCCTACTTGAATTGAATTAACTGTTTGCTTGGTTCAAAAATGTTTAAATTGAAAAAAAAGTAAAGGAAACGTCGTGAGAAATTAGGGCACTACAACATGTTAGGTCATATTGCGCCGCCTGTGATGGTTTAAGTTAATTGTGTTTTTGGGTGTTTTTTTTGAACATATATTAAGAGAAAGTGATATATGCAACTATTTAGGCTTAAAAGACGACGTGAGGAATATGGCTAACAAACATAAGGGATTTCATTTATTTCTCGAGATAGAAGTGAAGATAATATGACCTTGCTTTGTTGAGTTTATGGTGTGTTTTATGATTTTTTTTTTCTTAGTTAATAACAGAAAGGAATTATGATATTGGTGATAGTGTCAGCAAAAGATTCACCACTATGGCCTAGGGGGATGTAGGGCAGTAATTCCTATGCTAGTCAGAACCAGCCACAGGTAAGGGGTGAAAAAGTTGGGGATTTCACGACGTGGTCGTCATCGTTGTCGTCAGGTCTAGTTTTGTCAGGTGCGTGAACTTGGCACCCCCCACAAGAGCACTAATTCTAAGAATGACACATTATTTAGTGCTCAATTAGTGCTTTCGAACGCCACTAGTCCCTATAGGCAAATTACTGCGGGGGGTGCCAACTTCACGCAGCACCCCCCACAAGAGCACTAATTCTAAGAATGACGTGGGGGGTGCCAACTTCACGCAGCACCCCCCAA
>JAMZAV010017282.1:0-22683 GCA_024449915.1 Sweltsa coloradensis | reverse complement strand
CCTGTGGTGTCCGCCAGGTGAACGAACAGCAAAAAGCTTAAAACGCATGTCCAATACTCTCATAACAAACATTATTTACATTCCCACAGGTTCGCGGTCTGGCCGCTCTGCAAGCGGCAGCGAGAGTTCGCGCGAAAGACGTTTCCGCCGACGCAGTGCAACAATAGTATACAATGTAAAGATTAAAAATGCCGGATCGAACAACACTTATAATTTCCATTAAACCATTATATTCAAATATCTATTATATTCAACCAAAGTAAACATACAATTTCATTTTTTCTTATTAGTTTCATATTCATGTAATTCATTTTAAGTATTATTAAACCAATTAATTACACACATATCTTGTAATACGTAAAATATAAATATTTTAAAACCAAAGTAAACATACAATTTCATCATTTATTATTATATTCTCACCACTTACATAATTATTCATGTTTTTCATCTGTATAGTTAAAATAATTAATTACTTACATTTATTGTAATACGTTCAATATAATTATATTTTTTTACAGCTCTATTTGCAATATTATATCAGTCAGAACCACACGCCTACACCTAATCAATTCCCATGCCATTCACTATGAATTATCATAAAACTATCCACCTTCAATTTTTCATTTCAAGTATTGAACATCACACCACAAATGTCCTATTATTTTTTGTAAGTGGATCATCGAGTGCTATTTTTGCACGGGGGATGCGAAAGCGATTTTTTTTCCTTTATTTCTATGGATCTGTTATACGTCGTGACTTGTAATAGACCCCAACTTTACACCATATGGTATTATCACATGGTCAGGGTCGGTAATGGCCCACTTTGAACATGTTTCACGCTGTGAAGCAAGGAAAGCCCTATGGTTTTATTGATACACATTTTGCAAGCATGACCTTATGTTTCCACGCCTTATAGTGTGTGATGTTCATTTCGAGCTTGGTATTCGAGCTAGCCATAAACTATGCCCTATCATATGCTTAAACACAAATCATTTGTGTAGTTTGGGCACCGTGGATGTGAAAACGAATACTCTAAAATATATTTTCGTGAATCGTGAGCTGTTGCATGTTTAACAGACCATCAATTAACACAATATAATGGTTGACAAATTGTCGCTATTATGCCACTCGAACTTGTTTTATGGTGGCATGCAATAAATAACAATGTTTTTATTTAAAAATTACCACAAGTAATTAACCCGGAAACGTCGGGCCTATAATATAAATTCACTTAACCGAACTTTAACCTGGGTTTCTTACTGTTATTCGCTATATTTCGGAGAATCAGTGTCCTTCCTCAACCAACGTCGGGCATGGACGTTGCTTGAGGAAGGACGTAGTCTCCGAAATATCGCGAATAAAAGTAAGTAACCCAGGTTAAAGTTCAGTTAAGTGGTTTTGTAATGTTTCGTTTGCCTCCAATCAGAGCATACGGAAACTGGACGTTCTCTTTTAATACCGAGCACGTCGTTTTCTTAACTTTGCTTACTGTGAAATGTTCGCACGTCCTCTGTAAAATGGCTGTGAAGTGAGAGTATTTTATTTCCAACTTTTGAGTTTAATTTTTTTTTATGAACTACAAAACGTTACTCATCTACTGTTTTGCGATTCGGCAAGTTATATATATATTGTTCCTTACGGATCAGTGGTACACAACAATAAATCCATACGATGGTACCTTGTATTGTCAATGAGGTACCGCAATTGTACATGCCCACATGTAGCCTTGGTTGTTTGTTGCCGAACATGTGTACGGCTACGTCTTGAACAGTGCACTTTCGTTTGGCTCATGCAGCCACTCAGTCATTTGTGGTACCGATTTGATCGGATATTGCTTTACGTCTCATATTTATGCAACTTGGCTAATCGAGACGAAGGGAGGGACGTAAGGGATGACGCGGGGGGACAAGGGGTGGACAGGCCTGTGCTGGTCAGAACCAGCCACAAGCATATGGGGAGGGCAGGGGTTCCCCCACGTCGTGGTCGTCTCCGTCTGTGTCATCATCCATCCGTGTTGTCTTTGTCGTCGCCGTCGGGGAGGTAGTCAAAGGGAAGGGGTTCCCCGACGACGACCCAGAGCTCGCCATTAGTTTCATGGAGTGAAACTCCTATATTCACGGGCCAAACCGCGAGAAGGTGTCGAGTTGGAATTTGAAGGCCCAACAGCTTTCATTAGAATTGTTTCTGTATCAAGACGCATTTGAGGTTCTCAATCCCTTGGGGTCCGCTAAATCAAAACATAAGGTTTTAGGAGTTTACTTTACTCTCGAAAATTTCCATCCTCACCATCGTTCCAATGTCGATAATCTATTGCTTGTCATGCTGATTCTTGAAAAGGATTTCAAATTCTTTGGACAAGAAGTTGTTTGGAGAAGACTTTTGTCGGATCTAAAATTGTTAGAAATGGATGGGTTGTTCTATAAAGGAAGTCAAATTCCTGCAATAGTCGCTTGTATTTCAACATCAGTGATGATGTCCTTGAAAGAGCGGTACAGCATTTGGAAACAGGTGTAGGGGTGTGGTGTGTAGAAGACCTTTCACTAATTGAAGCATCTGACTTAGCAGATATTTTAACTCAAATCCAAAACCGGAGGCTTCTTTAAAATTATCAAGTTATCTAGCAATTCGTCCTGTATCCGTACCTTCTACCACTTTTAAGTATTCCTGTGCCAGAATCTACACCACAAGACCTTAACACCTCTCTTAGTCTCACAACCAAACCACCGAACCATCAGAACCTAACCGGCCTACCAACATTTCAACTAGAAAGTGCAGCACCGACATTAAATTGGTCAAAATTACCAGCAGATATGTTGGAAGCATTATCCAAAGGAGAAAGACCTAAACCGTCTGACCGTCGAGCCGTGGTCAGAGTTTTTGTGACGACGTTAGAACAATTATTAAAAAACCAGGCAGGGCCATTTGGCCGAAAGAGGCCACAGAAATTTTGTGTTGCCACACCACACACACCGTGTTGCCATTGTCGTCGCCGTCGTGGAGGTAGTCAAAGGGAAGGGGACAGTTCCCCGACGACGACCCAGAGCTCGCCATTAGTTTCAGGAAGAAAACTTCCCTAATCACGGGCAAATCCACGAGAAGGTTGCGAGTTGTAATTTGATGGCCCTTATACATCTGAAAAAAAGACCCCTGTCTGGAATTCTGAAAAACGACGCCTGTCTGAAGCGGGAGATCGGTGGTTCGATTCCAATTGGGGCGGACTTTTTAATTTCTAAATTGTAGTTAATAATTATAATGACACCTACGGGAGTGTCTCCCGACTAACCAAATCGAGAAAAAGAACTTTTGTCTTATGAAAACTGTGGAAACTTATCACATTTCTTAACCTTAGTAATCTGATCGACAAACTATGACAAGTTCAGATTTAAAAAAAATCCATGAAGCATGTAGACTTGCTATTCATTATGTCGACGTTGGCAACGTTTTCCTGATTATGATTCGTTTATTTGGTTTTTTCTACCTCCTCTACATATATGACAACTTAAGAATTTATAACTTTTACCGATTTGGCTGTCTACAAATATATCGACCTTGGCAATTCTTTTGATGACAACGATTTCTAACAAAACACATTTGTTTTTTTACCGTATTTTTTACATATATACATACATAGTCAATTAAATATCTTGGAGGCGAGTAGAACCAACGTGGGTTAGTTGAGTCCTATTCCCAGAACTTGTTGTGGGTTGTCCCCAAACTAATTATGGATAAAAGAAGCCGTTGTAAAGTAGAAAAACGAAGATATATTGAAACAGACGGTTAGGACTTCAGGGCCCCACCTTAAATTCCTAATTGTAAAAAGATCTGACAAAAACGAAAGTTTTGAAAAAGTGTCTCCTGTCTATATTAGAAAATGCATAGAAGGAATTTCCTCTTCTGTGAAATGTGCTAAAAAACTCCGTAACGGCACAATTATGATAGAATCTTATACAGAGAAGCAGTCAAATGAATAACTTAAAGCAAACTCGATTGGGAGACTTGCCTATTATAGTGGAAGAACGAGTCTGTGAGCCCCTCGTGGAGTAACAATCGTGCAAAATCGTGATTAAAGCGTGATAATTTATAAATTTACTAACATGACCACGATAAACCCAAAAATTTATGGCCCCAAGTCCGATCTCTTCAACTTTCATAGCTATTAAATTAATTCATTTTATCAATTGAAATGCAATTAAACCACAACCGAAGCAAATGAAACGGAAGAGGTTACTGGCTGTGCCGAACCAATGCGCCGTCGAGCCTCAGGAGGGGAAATTTTTTCCGTGATTGATAATTCCAGGATTGCTTGTTCTTTTAAACCACATTGGGCATGAGCGTAATCGAGCAGAATGTGGGCCCTTGCAGTTTACACAGTACGGCTTCTCCGGACAAGGGGGGAGTGAGCCGGCAAACTACAATTCGGACAAATTTCTTCTGATGTGCATCTGGCCTGTGTGTGGCCGAGGCGTTGACACTTGAAACAACGGAGTGGGTTTGGTATATATGGACGGACTTTTAGACGGTAGAAAGCAATTTTAACATCGGTAGGTAGCTAAAGTAGGGCAAATGATAGTATCAGTGCAGGAGTCGGAGCAAGTGATCCGTTTTTCCTACTCTGTATCCTGGTCACTTCAACAACTTTATGTTTGGCGAGTTATTCCTTTATTTCTTGTTCCGAACAATTCAATAAGTCAAAACACTATACCACTCCCTTACATACGTTTAGAGAGTGATATCCATCAACTGAAACCGGCAGAGAGCAGAGTGTTTTCACTTTTAGTAATGTTTTAGATTTTTTCTCGGTTGCGCAATGGATCAACAAGAACCCATTACGCAATTTTTTTAACACAGGGCAAAGCCCCCAGCATGCCTTCTAAAGTATTTTCGATAAACAAGGGATTCACTTTGGAGAATGTTCTCCCTGATGGTTTGACTACAAGGTACAGGGGAGTGACAAACATACTATGGTTGTCATCGACCTGCACTTCCTCATCTGATGATGCTTCTTTGCACTTTTTAGAGTTAATTCCTTTAGATAATTTTTTATTAGCCATAGAAGTAAGTTTGCTTCGTCTACTGCGCTCCCCACCCTCCATGGAGCCTCAAATGGGACGTCGAAAACGGCGCCAGGGATACGCAATTGATATAGCAATTAAGCTAACCCAATGTGTGCAACAAATGTCGACACTTGCCGATTGATACAGGTCGGGCTAAACCTGTACCACCGTCTAGATGAAGCAGTGGCCAAAGCTGCGTGTTGGTCCATACAACCAGCAGGTTGCACTTCTCTCAGCAGCCAGGATCCCCATTTCCACCGATACGGGTCGCACCGCACGGCAAACACGGCGGAGAGCGTTTGGATCACTAAGGGGGCCAGCACTGATGATAAGAGTAAGATGAAAAAGATTAAAAGAGGAGAATGGATTTGTGATTAATGAAAGAAGGAGGAAGGGAAATGTGAATGAGAGCCCCCTTAATGGGCACCGGTCACTACGTGGAAGAACTCTCTTTGACCGGTATCAAAGCCGAACTCTCTTTACAAGGCATCATTGATGTATACCACGTCCAAAGTAAATGTACCACATCCGATGAAGAAAATGAAAAGGCAAAACCATCACCAATATTTATTCTTACTTTTAACAACCCCGTTCCTCCTAAGTTTATCTATGTCGGGTACCATAAAGCGAACGTGAGACCCTACATTCCGAAACCTTTGCGCTGTTTCCGCTGCCAGAGGTTTGGACATTCTCAAAAATTCTGCAAATCCCAACAACTCTGTGCAGTATGCTCCAGGGAAGCCCATGAGTCTGAGCAGTGTCCGTTTGAGGCCTTGTGCATTAACTGTCGAGGCCCACACCCTGCGTCATCGGTCAAATGTCCAAAATATGTAGAGGAGAGAGGCATCCAAGAACTAAGAGCTCAAGAAAATGTGTCCATTCAAGAAGCAAGGAAAAGGTACCGAGAATCTGCTGCCCCGGTATTTAGTAAATCCTTTGCTGAATCTCTCAAGAGCAAGCCATCAGTTCGACATTTGTTCCGAGTGCAATAGTGTCCTTAGAACAGGGAATCACGGAAGAAGCTTAAAAGGTTGCGATACAAGTACAAAGTAAAGAAACGAACATCCAATCCAATTCAGTATTAAATGAGCTCCGTGATACTATAAAGAGCTTCAAAGAGACAATAGACCGCCAACACCAACTCTTGGACAAACAAGAAAAACGTATTCAACAACAGAACGTCATGATTCAAGAACTGGTATCAAACCTGGACCGTACATCTTCCGAACCGAAAAACGGCAAGAAATGTAAAGATAAAAGTATAGGAATTCCAATAGATAAAGTGCTGGACATTGCTCAACAAGCTTCGCAGAATGAAAAGAATTCACGCAACAAACTTAATAGAAACACAAAACTACTGAGTGAAAGAGAAAAACCAAACAAGGGAATCGGTTCAAAAAGAATGTGAAGAGGACGGAAGCGGTTTTCAGACCGATTCTTCCGATGGTGATGTAGACATGGTGGAGGTGGACTTGAAGTCCGCTACTGTTTCTACCTCTAAAGTAGACGAATTTTTAAAGGAAAAAAGTCAAAAGTAATTTTAATAGCAAAGTTTTTATAATGGACGTTTTAATTCAATGGAACGTAAGAGGGTACTTCACCCGTTCTGAAGAATTAAAACTTTTAGTATCAAAACACAGCCCAGCAATTTAGGTATTCAAGAAACCCATTTTAAGTGTACAGACAATCTTAGACATAGCAATTACTCTTTTTGCAGAAACGATGACACATCAGGAGAGTGAGCCAAGGGAGGAGTTGCTACTATGGTATACAATAGTATACATTCTGAAAATTGTTGCCGCTCACAACACCTCTGCAGACAATTGCTGTCAGAGTTGCTCTTCCCAGCCTAGTCACATTGTGCAATCTGAACCTGCCACCCCAAGCTGTGATATCTCAAAATCTAGTCAGTAAAATTATAGGTCAATTACCACATTTTACTCGGAGATTTTAATGCTCATAATATTTTGTGGGGTAACGCCTCATCTAACCCACGGGGAATTTTAATTGAAGAAATTTTAATATTTCAAAATTTATCCTTCTTAACAACGGGGACCCAACTTATTTTAGTACTGCCAATGGATCTTGTTCTGCTCCTTCTCGCGGTTTGGCCCGTGAATAGGGGAGTTTCACTCCCTGAAACTAATGGCGAGCTCTGGGTCGTCGTCGGGGAACCCCTTCCCTTTGACTACCTCCCCGACGGCGACGACAAAGACAACACGGACGGATGATGACACAGACGGAGACGACCACGACGTGGGGGAACCCATTCCCTCCCCATATGCTTGTGGCTGGTTCTGACCAGCACTGGCCTGTCCACCCCTTGTCCCCCCGCGTCATCCCTAACGTCCCTCCCTTCGTCTCGATTAGCCAAGTTGCATAAATATGAGACGTAAAGCAATATCCAATCAATCTGACGTTCTGCTCACCTTTTCTTGCCTTAGATGTTGAATGGAGCGTCTTGAAAGACCTATGTGGGTTCCCCATACTTGTCAACATTACCCATCAGGGAGAAGCAAAACAAAGGGCTCCATATGGGACTTAAAACGTGCAGACTGGGGCATGTATGAAAATCTTGCTGTGTTTAGCGATGAAGTTGTGGCCGGGCAGCCTGTTAGGCCTGCACACCCAAATTTTTGCATAAATATTTGCATACGCAAATATCCAAAGTTTACCATAAAGCGGAGAAATCTTACTAAAATAATATCACAAGTGTTTTCAGTGCCTAGTAATTAGACCTATGGTCTACATAAATAGCCTACTAGGGGGCTATAGGCGATTGACAAGGTGGTTTGTCAATCGATTTTTATGCATAGTTTTCGAGAACGCGAGCTCGGCCTGTAGGGTAGCTCAGACGGTCGATTTGGGATCGTTCGTTCAGGCGACAACCGAGAAAATCAATAGTCACGTGACATCGGAATGCGGCCAAGCCAGCGAGCCAGGCCAGGGAGCCAGTGCCTCGTGGAAAGCAACACCAACAGGTGGAATCGAGTAGACCGTGTTGATAAAAAAGACCAACATTTCTTAGCCTAAAACCACCGCCCTTTGGAAATAATCGGCCCACTCAAATTTTTAAAAATTTGCGGCACCCCCCATTAATTGGGTCAAAAATTACCACCCAAGGATTTTTGGGCCATTTTTCCCGGGGGAAAGAAAACCAACGGGGACCGTGAGATGGCAAAAAAGTTTTTGGGGTTGCCCCGGAGTTAGGAAAATTAAAAACCGGCAGGTTTTTTGGGCCGGAAAGGGCCCCCGAAAGGGAACAAACAAAATTTCCTTTCCCCCTTGGGGGTAGTGGGAAAAGGGGGAAAAGGGGCCCCAGCCACCCAAGTTTCGCCTTTTTTAAAAAAACCTCCCCTAAAACCCCGGGGAAAACCCCGAGAAGGCCAAGTTAATTTATCCCTTTTTCCCCGAAAAAGGAACCCTTTTTTCCTTTTTTCCTTAATTTTTGAAAAAAACAGCCTTTCCCCCTGGAACCCAAATCGGTGGTTCACCTTTGGGGCATTTTAATTTCCCCAAATTTTTTTTAATAAATAAGACCCCTACGGGAAATTTCCCGCTTCCTGGGGGAAAGAAAAAGGGCCCGCGGAAAATGGGAAAACCATACCCAAACCGGGGGTAAAATGAAAATTTGGAAAAGCCAGAAAAAAAAAAACCCGGAAGCATTTTAAGCCCAAAAAAACCATTTTGGTTGGAAACGTTTTCCTTTAGTTTTGTTTTTTGGTTTTTTTTTTCTTAAAAAAACAAAGGGGGAAAATTATCCAAACATTTTTTTTTATTTTTTTTTTTTGAAAACGATTTGTAAAAAATTTTTTTTTAAAAACCTTTTTACAATATACAAAATTTAAAATTTTAAAACCGGGGGCGAGTAGCCAAGGGGGTTAGTTTTGGGTTCCTTTTTCCAAAAAATTTTGGGTGGGTTGTCCCCAAAACAATTTTGGAAAAAGAAGCTTTTAAAATTAGAAAACGAAGTTAAGGAAAAAAGGAGGGGGTTGGAACTTCCCAGGGCCCCCTTAAATTTTCCTTAATTGGGGTAAAAAGTTTTAAAAAACCAAAATTTTTGAAAAAGGGCTCCTGTCTTTATTAAAAAAATTAAAATTTTTCCTCTTTTGTAAATTTTAAAAAACCCGTAAGGAAATTAGAAGTTTCTTTTCCCTTTTTTTTTTTTTGTTTTTTAAAGCCCCTTCGTTTTTGCGATTTTCCATTAAAGGGAAAGAAAAAATTGTGACCCCCGGGAGTAAAAATGTTAAAATCGGGGGGTTAAAAAGGTGAAATTTAAATTTTTCCAAAAAATTGGGACCCTAAACCCAAAAAATTTTGGCCCCAAGGTGGACTTTCAAATTTTCCAAGCTAAAATTAATTAAAAATTTTTCAATTTTTTTGCAAAAAAAAACCCAAAAACCCCAAAAAGAAACGGAAGGGTTTTTCTGGTTTTGGGAAAATGCCGGGGCGAGCCTCGGGAGGGGGGTTTTTCCGGGGGGGAATTGAAAATTCAGGGGGCGTTTTTTTAACCACCTTCAGGACCCGGCGAGCAAAAGGGGCCCGCATTTAAAAGAAGGGTTTTTCCCGGGAAAAGGAGGGAAGTGGGGCTGGGCCAAAATAACAATTTCGGAAAATTTTTAGGAAAAATCGCCCTTTTGGGGGTGGGCCAAAGGCGGGGACACTTGAAAAAAGGGAAAGGTGGGTTTGGTTTTTTTGGGGAAAAACGGCCCTTTTAAACGGTTAGAAAGCAAAAAAAACATTGGGTTAGGAACGGAATTTTGGGAAATGAAAAAATCAGGGAGATCGGAAAAGGGGTGATTTTTTTCCCACCTGTAATTCCGGGTCAACTTCAACCCCCAAATTTGTGGTTTCGGGGGAACCTTGTTTTTTGGGGGCCGAAAAAAAAATTTAAAGTAAAAAAATTTTTAAAAACTCCCTTACAACTTTTGGGGGGTTTTGCCATCAAAAAAAACCCGGGCGGTGTTTTACCCAGGAAATTTGGAGGGGTTTCCCCGGGGGCCAAAATGGAAAAAAGGCCCAATCCGGGCAACTTTTGGTTACAAAAAGGAAAGCCCCCAAAAAATTTCTAAACCCCCTTTTAAAAAAAATTTAACGGTGGGGGGCCCTGAGGTTTAACACAAGGAAGGGGGGGAAAACCATCCATGGTTGCCAAAACCCTGTTCCCCCCCAAAAATAAAATGTGTTTTCACTTTTTGAGAAACCAATAATTTTTAACCCAAAAACCCTAAGGGGTTGGGAAGCGCCCCCCAAACCCCCTAATACCCCAAAAAGGGGGGGATTTTGGGAAAAGGCCCAGGGTCGCTTGATAAGGGGCTTTTTTAAGTTCCATGGTGAACCAAAGGGTCATTGGCCCAGAAAGGCCGGCAAAAGCCCCCCCCGGGTTGAGGGGGGATGGCCAAAGCCCCCGTTTTGGTCCATCAACCCCGGGTTGGCCTTCCTTCAGCACCCCGGGTTTACCATTTCCACCAAAGGGGGTCCCCGACGCACGGGAAAACACGGGGAAAATTTGATCACGGGGCCCAAAAACTGGGGGAATAAGATTAAAAAAATTTTAAAAGAAGTTTGATTTGTTTTAAAAGGGAAGGAGGAAGGAAATGTAAATTAACCCCCTTTAAGGGCACCGGAAAAACCTGGGGGAACATCTTTTTAAACCGGTCCAAAGCCAAACCCCTTGGGGTCTTTTCCCCCAAAGGAATCCTTGAAATACACACCCAAATAAATTGAAACCACCCGATAAAGAAAAAAAAGGAAAACCCAAAACCACCTATTTCCCCTTTTTTTTCCCCCTTTCCCTAAGTTTACTATAGGTCGGGTTTTAAACCCCAAGGGTTTCCCGGGCCCTTTCTTTTTCCGCCTTTTGCGCTTTTCCCCGGTTTGGCCCGGGGTTTTGGGAAAATTTCAAAAAATTTCAAAACCCAAAAACCCCGGGCCCAGTGGCCCCAAAGGGAAGCCCATGGGCGAGCTTTGTCCGTTTGGGGCCCCCCTTGTGTATTAAATTCCGGGCAACACCTTGGTTTTCGGCAATGCCCCAAAATTTGAAAGAGGAGGGGGATTTTTTTTAAAATTTTTAAGGTTTTTCCGTGTGCCCTTCGGGGGGCCAAAGGAAAAAGGAAACCGGGGAGGAATTTGCCCCCGGGGTTTTGAAACCTTTTTTTAAAAAAAAATTCGCTTTTTTATAATTATTTTTTTGGTTCCTTAGAACGGGGAACCGGGAAACCGAAAAAGGGGCAAACCCTGGGGAAAAGCGAAACATCCAAACCCCAAAGGGGTAAAATAAAAGCCCCCGTGCCCTAAAAGGCTTGGGCCCAGCCGCAACAAAAACCTTTTGCCCGGGGAAAAAAGGTTTCAACAACGGGAAACCCCGGCAGATAAAAGAATTGCTAAAAAGGGGAAAAACCCGCCCTTCGAACCTGGGGAAAAGGGCAAGAAAGAAAGGAAAAAGAAAGGAAACCCCTAGGAAAAAATTTTTAACATTGCTCCAAGACCCGGAAAGAAAGGGGAATTGCCCCCAAAAACTAAAAGAAATTAAAAAATTTTTTTACTGGGGGGAAATGGGAAAAACCACGGGAACGGATAAAAAGAAATTTTGGAGGACGAAAGAGGGGGGAACTTTTCGGGATTCCGTTTTGTAAGCCCAATGGTGGGGTGGCAAAGGTCCGCTACTGTTTTTCCTTAAGGTGGGAATTTTTAAAATTAAAAATTTTTAAAAAGTTAATTTTTAATAGAAGTTTTAGGATTTTTTTATAAGGGCGTTTTTTCGGGGAAAATTTTTGGGGGGGTTTTCCCCCGCGAAGAATTTAAAATTTTTTAAATTTCCAAACCCGGGCCCAGTTTTTTAGGTTATTAAAGAAACCCCATTTTTGTTTTAAGCATTTAAAATTAGCCAATTTTTCTTTTTAAAAACGTGAACTTTGGGGGGACCCCCGGGGGATTTTTCCCTTTTGGAAGGGGGGGAAAATGTTAATTTATGAAAAATTTTCCCGTAAACACCCGAGCAATTTTTTTTCCCGGTTTGGGCCCCCCGGGAACCCGAAAATTTTGCTTCTGAACCCTGCCCCCCAAGGGGGATTTTTAAAAATTTTAAGTCAGAAAAATTTTTTGGTTTTTTTTCCCAATTTTATTGGGTTTTAATCCATTAATATTTTTTTGGTGGTAACCGCCCCAATTTTTAACCACGGGGGAATTTAAGAAAAATTTTAAATTTTTAAAAATTTTTACCCCTGAAAAAGGGCCCAATTGGGGGTTAGTATCCCCCCACTGGGAACCCCTTTTTTTGGGGCTCCCTGCGGGGCCCGTAAATTAGGGGGTTTTCCCCGAAACAAATGGGCCGAGCCTGGGGTTTGTCGGGGAACCCCTTCCCCTTGGCCCTTTTTTTCCCCACCCCGGCAAAGCCAACCCGGGGGGAGGCCCGGGGGACGGAGAAACCCCGGCGGGGGGGGCCCATTTCCCCCCTTTTGTTGGGGGGTTTTTTGACCGGGGAGGTTCCCCCCCCTTTCCCCCCGGGTTTTAATTTTTAAACCCGTTTTTCGTCCGATTGGGGGGCCAAGGGGTTGAAAAAAAGGGGGACCGTAAAGGGAATTTTTAAATTCCAAAATTTGGGACGGTTTTGCCCCCCTTTTTCCCCTATCCCTTAATGTAATGGGAGGTTTTTTGGCCCTTTTGGGTTTCCCCTTTAAAAAAATTTTTTTACCCATCGGGGAAAAAACCTCTTTGGGAAAAAATTTTTGAGATTTGGGGAAAGGTAAAAATTGGGGGTTTTTTTCATTGTGGCCGGGCAGCCTGTTGGGCCTTTGCCACCCCCAAATTTTTTGGGCTTTAAAATTCCCATACGAAAAATATCCAAATTTTTACCTTTAAAGCGGAAAAAATTCTTACTAAAATAATATCACAAGTGTTTTCATGCTAGAAATTTGGGCCCTATTGTCACATAAATACCCTATTTAGGGGGCTATGGGCGTTTGGGAAAATTTTGGGTTTTTGTCAATCGATTTTTTTTGCATATTTTTGGGAGAACCCAAACTGGGCCCGGGTAGGGTAGCTCAGACGGCCCGATTTGGGATCGTTCGTTCAGGGGGACAACCGAAAAAAATAAATAGTCACTTGACATGGGGAATGGGGCCCAACCCCAGCGAGCCAGGCCGGGGAAACCAGTCCCTCGGGAAAGCAACACCAACAGGGGAATCGGGGTAACCGTGTTTTGGGGAAACGCTGCCTTTCCCTTTGGGTTTTTGGGAGCCATCGGCGGGCACTGGGAAGTTTAAATTTGGGGCGCCCTGGGCCCCCCCCGGCCGAAAAATCGCGACCCCCGGGCCAAAAATGGGGGTGGGAGCGCATGCCCCAAGGACTTTTGCACGGGGTTGTGCGTCCATTGGTCGTGAGGAAAAAACCGAAGCGGGATTTTTTCTTTTTTGAGTTAGTGCGAAAAAATTGGGGTTTTTTGCTGTACCCGGAGTTTTTGGGAAAAACCCCAGGGAGTCGCAGGAGGGCCTACGGTTCGCCGACGAAAAACCCGTCCCGCCCCGCAAGGAAACCCTAGATATCTATAAAATTATCCTTATAAATATTACTTTAAGTGGGGAGAGCGGGGAAACCCTTTTGGCCCGCCATCCCACCTAGGCGCCATTTTTCCATCCTCTCACTACGAGACGACCCCCCGCCTAAATCATGGTTATCCATAGGGCCCTTTTTTTCCCTATTTTCTCCGTTTTTTCCCTAATGTGAACCATATTTTTTCCTTTTTTCTCATAAAAATTTTTGTCCAACTCGAGTTTATAACATTTCCCAAACCCCCCTCATTCGGGGCCACTTTATGCTGGTGGAAATCTACCCTTTGGGGCATTAAAAAAAATTCAGTTAGCCCCCAAATTTTTTGTGCGTGCTAAAAAACCTTTTTAAAAAACGTACCCCTCCCCATCACCCGCCCGAATTTTCCCACGTCTTTCCGGGAGGAAGCCAAGCCCAGGACGCGCAGGAAATCCCCGGGGACGACGGGGGGAAACCCCGGGCGGGGAGCGCTAACATGAAAACTACGCGTACCCGCCGGGGAACGAAGCCGCGCAAGAGAGTTTTGAGTAGCAAAAAAACCCAATTTATGTAATGGGGGAAACTTGTATGTTTTGTATTCATTTGATCAGGTTTTTTGAAATTCAAACAAATCAAAAGGGGGGAAAAATTGGAACCAATCTTTTTTTTTTTATTTTTTTTATTGTCCCTTGTTCTTTTTTGTACCATTTTTAAACCAAATAACTTTCCCCAATTTTAAAGTTGAATTCACATTACCCAAACAAGGGGAGCCCAGTCAGGGAAGCATCCTTTTCCTTCAAAAAACCTAGCATTTTGACGCATCACGTCGAACCGTCATAAGCCCACCCAATGCATGTTCGGGCTATTTGGCAATTTTATAAAATTAGCCACTAAGCACGTGAGGACCAAGGAGCGGGTCCCGGGCAGGCATCATCGCCTGGAGGCGCCCCCCCTCATCCAGCGCCAGGGTAAGGTTTGGGACCATGTATTTTGGGGGGTACACAGTTTCCCAAAACGGCGTCTTTGAGCGACTTTCCAGCGGCGTCACGGAATGGGTTGGCCGGGGTTCCAAAATTTTTTAAATTTTTGCCCTCTTTGTAAAAAAGTTTCTGAATGGGGTGGGTTTAGAGAGCCTCTTTTTATTTTTTTTTTTATTTTTTTTTTTAATTTTTTGCGGACCTAATTTTTTTTGCGACTTTGGGAGTTCAAAAACCAGCCTACAAGTCAAAATTTTGGGGGCCCCCAGAAACGGGGGGCAGAAAGGGTTTGGTGTACCCAGTCGAGTGGGCTTAGGGGGAACTTGGGAAAGTCCCAATTGGACCCACAGTCCCCAATTGGCCCCCAAACGTGGAGCTTTCGAAACTTCCGACGAGTACCGGAATAAAATAAAAGTACAAATAATTGCCCGAAAAATTTGTCACAGGGACAACATGGCGGACGCCCCAAAAAAAGAACGGGGCAAGCGCCCCGGCGGTAGAGGCGAGAGTAGGAGAGATCCCGGCGCGGCAGAGCCTAGCGGCGAGGTGCCGAGCGCTTTAAATAGAGCCAGGGGTGCAGTAGTGCGTGACACAGTTTCACGGGGGACAAGAGGTGTTGGGGGAAAGCACCCCTCACGGGGGCCAGGGGGAGACAGATCCGGAGGCGAGCAACGAAACATTAATTTTAGAATCGCGTAGCGGGGAAAAATAGAGATGTCAAGCCACGCAGGGGGACGATCCGCCGGTCCAAAAATCAAAATAAAATGCGATGCTAAAAACATTTTTTAGAAAAAAATGCCCAAAAATTTTTAGGGGGGCCCAAACCCGCATTGGACAGGCTAATGAGAGGAGAGACGGGGAAAAATGGTGAGGAGTTCAAAGATTTTGGGGGGAAAAATCCCCGACCATTTTCGCTAACAAAAAATACTGCATTGGAAGTGACAGCATGAAACAGAACGGTCGATCTGCGAAGCAGGCACAGTCCTTGGAATCGAACCCGAAATATGGGGAAACGATCAGGAAAACAGAGCGCTGACGGTCCAGCCTGTAAAACTATCATGTACGACAAAGGGGTCGATCCGCCCAAAAAGGTGCCCGGTATCGTAGGGAAGATTTGTCGTTTTGTGGCTAAAATTGAAAAAAATGTCAAAAAAAGTGTTAATCAAAGCTAGGCGTATCGAGACGTTGGTTGTGGGTTTGGGGACCATAAAAAGAAAAACTTGGCGTGTTTGGTACCCGGCCCGGGGAGATGTGCAGTGAGTGTACCCGGAACCACTCGAAAAAGGGTCAAGTTTGGGGGCCGATAGGCGATGGGGTTTCGAGTCTACGCAGACAGCCCCGGACCCAAAAAAAAAAAAAATTTTGGCTAATTACGGGGGGGGTTTTTTTAAAAAAAAACACTAACCGTGGGGGGGGGGAAAAAAAAACCGGGGGGGGGGCCGGGGGGAAAAAAACCCCCCCAAAAAAAAGGAAAAAAAAAACCAAAATTTTTAAAAAAAAAAGGGAAAGGGGGTTTTTTGGGGGGGGGAAAAAAAAACCCCCCCCCCCCGGGGGGGGGGGGTTTTTTTGGGCCCCTTTGGGGGGCCCCCCCTCCTTGGGGGTCTAGTTTTTTTGGGGGGGGAAAAAGGGGCCCCCCCCGGGGGGAAAAAAGGGGGGGGAAGGGGGCCCCCCCCCCTTTTTGGGGGGCCCCCGGGGGGGGGGTTTTGGGGGGGCCCCCCGGGGGTCCCGGGCCCCTTTTTAAAAAAGGGGGAACCCAATTAAAAAGGGCCCAAAAAAAAAAGAAAATTTTTTTTTGGGGGAAATTTTAAAAAAGGGAAAAAAAAACCCCCGGGAAAAATTTTTCCCCCCCAAGCCGGTTTTTTTTGGGGCCGGGGGGAGGGGCCCGGGGGAAAAGGGGGCCCTTTGGGGCCGGAAAAAATTTTTCCCCGGGAAAAAAAAAAACCCCCCCCCCCCCTTTGGGTTTTTTTTGGGGGTGTTTTTTGGGGGGTGGTTTTTTTTTTTTTTTCCCCCCCGGGGTTTTAGTTTTTTTTTTTGGGGCCAATCGGGCCAAAATTTTTTGGGAAAAAAAAAAATTTAAAACCCCCAAAAACCCTTTTTGTTGATTTTTTGGAAAATTTTTTTCCTTTTGGGGGCCCCCAATGTGTTTGGGGGGGGGGGGTTTTGGGGTTTTTTTGGGGGGGTTTTTTTTTTCCCCGGGGGGGGTTTTTTTTTTTTTTTTTTATCCCCCTTTTTTTTTTTTTTTTGGGGGGGGGGGCTTTTTAAATTTTAAAAAAACCCCGGAACCCTTTTTTTTCCGGGGAATTTTTTTTTTAAAAAAAAAAAAAATTTTTTTTTTTGTTTTTTTTTCCGGAAAAAAAGGGGGGGGGGAAAGGGGGGGGGGGGAGGGGCCCCCCGGGGGGGAAGGGGGGGAAAGGGGCCCCCAGCTTTTCCCGGGGGCCCCCGGGGGGGGAAAGGGGGAAGGGGGGAAAAAAAACCCCCCCCCCGGGGGGAAAGGGGGGGGGAAAAACCCCCCCCCCCGGCCTTGGGGGGGGGGGAAAAAAAAAAACCCCCCAAACCCCCGGGGGGGGGCCCGGGGAAAGGGGGAAAAAAAAAAAGGCCCCCTTTAAAAAAAAAAAAGGGGTTTCATTGACCCCCGGGGAAAACGACGGAAAGGTTTTTTCCCTTTGGGTGTGTTTGGGGTTTTTTTAGGCTGGCGTGTGTCATGGTGTTAGTCCAAGGGGGGGGAATCGATTGTTATGGAAAACGATTCCCTTTTTTTTTCCCCCAAAAAGGGGGAAAAACCCCCCCCCACCTTTTCCCCCCCCCGGGGGGGGGGGGCCCCCTTTTTTCCTTTTTAAAGGGGGGGGCCCTTTTCCTTTTTAAACCCCTTTTCCCCCCCCCGGGGGCCGGTTTTTTCCCTTTGGGGCCCCGGGGGGAATTTTTTGGGGTTTTTTTCCCGGGGGGGTTGGAAAGGTTTTTTTCCCCCCCCCCCCCGGTTTTTCCCTTTTAAACCCCAAAGGGGGTTTTTTTGGGGGGCCCGGGGGGTTTTTTTTTTTTTTAAAAATTTTAAAATTTTTCCTTTTTGGGGCCCTTTTTTGGGGGGGGCTGAGGGGGGGGTGGGCGGGAAAGGGGGGTTTTAAAAGGGGGGTTTTTTTCCCCCCCAAAAGGGGGGGGGGTTTTTTTAAAAGGTTTTTTTTTGGTTTTTTTTTTTTTTTTAAAAAAAAAAAATGGGAAAAATTTTTTTGTTTTTTTTGGGGGTTTGTTTTTTAGTTGGGGGGGGGAGGGTTTTTGGGGGGGTTTTTTTTTTTTTTTTTTTTTTGGGGGGGAAAGGGGGGGGGGAAAATTTTTCCCAAAAAAAACCCGAAAAGGAAGGGGGGGAAAAAGGGGGGGGCCCCCCCCGGTTTGGTCCCGGGGGGGTTTTTTTTAAGGGGAAAGCCCCCGGGGGGGGCCCCAAAAAGGGCGGAAAGGGGGGGCCCCCCGGGGGGGGCCCCGGGGGGCCCCCCGGGGGCCCCCCTGGGGGCCCCCCCAAAAAAGGGGGGTTTAAAAAAAGGGGGGGGGGTTTTTTTGGGGGGGGGGTTTTTTTTTTTTGGGGGGGAAATTCCCCCAAAAAAATTAAAATTTTTTTTGGGTTTTTTTTTGGGGGGGGGACCGAGGGGGGGGCCCCCAAATTTTAAAAAAAAGGGGCCCCGGGGGGGGGTTTTTTAAAATTTGTAAATTGGGGAAAAAAAAAACCCCCCCCCCTTTTTTTTTTGTTTTTTTTTTTTTTTTTTTGTGTTTTTTGGGGGGGGATCACCTCTTTGTGTAAATTTTTTTTGGGGGCCCCCCCCGGGGGGGTTTTTGGGGGGCCCTTTTGGGGGGGCACCCAAATTTTTGCATAAAAATTTTTTCCAAAAAAAAAAAAAAATTTTAAAAAAAAAAAATTTTTATTAAAAAAAAATTTTTTTAAAAAAATTTTTTTTTGGGGGGGGGGGGGTTTTTAAAATTTTTTTTGGTTTTTGGGGGCCGGCCGGGGTAGGGAGCGGCGGTTTTGGGGGGTTTTTGGGAAAAAAAAAAAATTTTTGGGGGGGGGGGGGGGGCCAGTGGCCCCCCCGGGGGGGCCCAAAAAAGGGGAAAAAATTTTTTGGAAAAAATGCCGTCCCAAAGGTTTAAAGGGCCCTCGGCGGGCACTAAATTTTTTTGGGGCCCCCCCCCCCCGGGGGGGGGGCCCGCCTAAAATGCGTGGGGCCCCAAAAAATTTTCTGGGGGGGGCCCCCCCGGGGGGGGAAAAAAAAGGGGTTTTTTTGAATTTAAAAAAAGGGGGTTTTCTGTACCCGGATTTTTTGGAAAACCCGGGGGGGGGGCCCCCCCCCCCCCCAAAAAAAAAAATTTATTTAAATTTTCCTTTTTTAAAAAAAAAGGGGACCTTTCCCCGCCAGGGGCCCTTTTCCCCTTTTTCCCCCTTTCCCGGGAAAAGCCCAATTGGTTTTTTCCCCCCTTTTTTTTTTTTTTTTGTTTTAAATTTTTTTTTTCCCAAAAAAAAATTTTTTTAAAAGGGGGGGCCCCCCCTCCCAAACCCTTTAAATTTTTTTTTTGGGCCTTTTTTTTAAAAAAAAAATTTTTAAAAAAAACCCCCCCCCCCCCTCCTTTAAATTTCCCCCGGGGGGAAAAAAACCAAAACCCCAAAACCCCCCGGGGGGGGGGGGGGGGGGGAAAAAAAAAAACCCCCAAAAGCCCCCCCCGCCAAAAGAGGTTTGGGAGGGCCCAAAAAAATTTTTTAAGGGGGGGTTTTTTTTTTTTTATCCTTTTTATTTGAAATTCTAAACAAATCTAAGGGGGGAAAAAATTTTTTTTTTTTTTTTTTTTTTTTTTTTTTTTTTTACTTTTTTTTTTAAAAAACCTTTCCCAAAAAAAGTTGAATTCACATTAACCCAAAAGAGAGTCGAGTCAAAGGAAAATTTTTTTTTTTTTGGGCCCCCCCCCCCCCCCTTTTTTTTTTTTTAAAAAAAAAAGGGGGTAAAAAGGGGGGGAAAAAACCCCCCCGGGGGGCCCCCCCCCCAGGCCCCTTTTGGGGGCCTTTTTTTGGGGCCCAAAAAAGGGGGGGGGCCCCCCCCCCCCCCCCCGGTTTCCCCCCCCCGGGGGGTTTTTTTTTTTTTTCCCCTTTTTTTTGGAAAATTGGCGCCATTTTTCCATCCCCCGTACGAGACACCCACGCCTGATCATGGTTTTCATACGGCTATTTATCCTATTTTCTCCGATGTTCCTAATGTGAACCATACTTTTCCTTGTTTCTATAATAATTTTTCCAACTCGAGCTAAAAGTTCCAAACCTCCTCATCAGACATTATGCGGGTGGTTCTAGGCCTTTGGCGCATTCATTCATTTAGTCCCCCAAATTTTTGGCGTGCATACACATCACGTACCCCTCCCCACAGTCGTCGAATATTCCACGTCGTTCCTGGGGGAAAACCCAAGACCGGGACGCGAAGGGAAACCCCGGGACGACGGACTGGACGCGGGCGCGGGGGGGAGCGCTAACATGAAAACTACGCTACAACGCCGGGGAACGAAGCCGGCAGGAGAGTTTTGAGAGAAAAACAAACCTTTTATGTAATGAGGAAACTTGTATGTTTTGTATTCTTTTGATCTTTTATTTGAAATTCTAAACAAATCAAAGGGGGAAAATTGGACCCAATCTTTTTTTTTTTATTTTTTTTATTGCCCTTGTTACTTTTGTACCATGTTTCCAAAAAAACTTTCCACAATATAAGTTGAATTCACTTTACCCAAACGAGAGTCGAGTCATCAATGGAAACCCTTTGTTCCTTTAAAACCTAGCATTTTGACGCATCACGCGAACCGTCATCAAGTCACCAATGCATGTTCTAGCTGTTGCATGTTCAAAAAATTAGCCCTAAGCACGTGAGGACCAAGGACTGGGTCCCGGCAAGCTCATGCCTGGAGGCGCCCTCCCTCATCGAGCGCCGGGGAAAGGTTTGGGCCCAGTGTACTTTGGGTACACAGATTCAAACGGCGTTTTTTTGACGACTTTCCAGCGGCTCACAAAATCGGTTGGCCGCGAGTTGGATTATTAATTTTTGTCTTTTTGAAAAAAATTATCGTAATGGTTAGTTAGAGAGCCATCTTTTTTTTTTTTTTATTTTTGTTTTTTTTAATTATTTCGGACCCAGAAAGTTTTTGCGACTTTCGAGTTTAGAACCAGCCTAAATCCCAAAGTATTGCTAATATCCCGGATCAGGTCAAAAAATGTCCAGAGTCTATGATCACAGCCGCCAAATTGATAATTCCCAAAAATCGATTCACCCCCAAAAAGAGTTCAGTTACCTGGTGGAACGACAAGTGTAAAGGGGAATTAAAAGCCGGAGCAAAAGGGGCCCAAAGAGATTTTGTAAATTTCCAACCCAAGAAAATCAGAAAAATTTAACAACTGGGCAAAGCAAGATTCTTATAAAAGGCATCTCGAAAAAATCATGGGAAAAATACGTATCTCAATAACTCGCCGTACTCCACGACAAAAGTCAGAGTAAGATTAAAAAAATTTTTAGGGAGGAACCCTTCAGTAAACCCCTGGGGCTATAATAAAAAAATTTTCGTTAATTACCACACAATATGATATTGCAGACGACTTGGCGAAAATTTCGCCAGCGTATCTAGCCGGGGCAATTACACCAAAAAAATTCCGTTGCGAATTTTCAAGCAGGAAGAATCGATTTACAATTCTCCTCTTTTGGGGAAGAAACGTATAGCCTTCCATTTTTAGATGGGAATTTATGTTTCACTAAAAAAATTAAAAATTTTGCACCGGCCCAGAAACACCACAATGAGATGATAAAACACCCGTCTCCCCTGTTCCCTCAAATAAATTTCCCCATATTTTTTTAAAACTCTGTTTAGAGGAAACATTCCCTGCACCGTGGAGAGAACCAATCACAATCCCTATCCTTAAACCTGGCAAAAGCAAAGAACAGTCATGAAATTATCGCCCAATATCTCTAACAAGCTGCTTATGCAAATTGTTGGAAAGAATGATAAACAAATGACTGATGTGTTTATTGGAAAGTCAGAAACTACTGACTCCAGAACAATCGGGTTTCCGGCGGGGTCGTTCAGTTACGGACCATCTAGTCAGATTGGAGGGATATATAAGTGATGCTTTTTTTAATAAACAACATGCGGTTGCATCGTTTTCTATTTGTCAAAGGCCTATGACACCACATAAAGATACAGAATTTTAAAAACTTTACATGCCTGGAGAATAAAAGGTCATATGCCAATTTTTATAGCGAATTTTTTAACCACAGAACTTTTAAGGTAAGAATGGGCAACATAATATCGAGAACTTTTACACAAGAAAATGGTGTACCACAGGGCTCTGTGTTAAGTGTTATTTTATTTGCAATAGCTATTGATAGCATCACTTCCTTTGTAAAGAAGCCAGTGGTGTCTTTGCTTTTTGTAGACGATTTTACAATTTTATTCAAGGCATCATACATGAGTTCCATAGGAAGGAAACTTCAATTAAACATCAAACGCCTTGAAACATGGTCCAAGGAAACTGGTTTAAATTTTCAGAATCCAAAACTGCATGTATCCATTTAAGACGAAAAAGGGGAATCCACTTGCCACCAAATCTTAAAATGTTTGGACAAGACCTTATCTTTACCCACACTGCTCGTGTTTTGGGCATGGTTTTCGATGAGAAGCTAACATGGTAGTCCCATCTTCAACAATTAAAATCAAAATTAAATTCCACATTGTTTAGTGACTTGACATTGACATGTCTGCAACTAGTGCTCTTCATTTTATTTCATTTTTTGTGCATTATGTGTGTTTTCTATAAATCAATTTGATATAAATTGATAGAGTGTTTAATCAAGAACGTGTGATATTATTAGGAAAAGTTTTCATTCCTCATACACGTAATTATAGAGTTCTAAAGTTTTAAATTTTATTCTCTATGATTTATTTATTTTAAATGGAGGTTTGTTTGTTATTCTTAGCAACGAAATCCCAAACATTGGCATTGAATGTTTTGTTTTGATAAATTTATTTTCATTTTGACAGCTGAATAAGCTTTTAAATTTGCTTGGTGCTTAGTAAAGGGTAATTACGAACAATACTACAACAAGATGAAGTGTAACGAGTGT
>JAMZAV010017277.1:0-10305 GCA_024449915.1 Sweltsa coloradensis | reverse complement strand
AATTTAGATATCGTTTACTAAACCAAACGGGAACTGTCACTGTCAATATCAAAACTAACCATAGATACAACGTGGGCAGAAATAGAATCGCCCTGTTGTGCAGTTGAATTTTTTGCAAAAAAATTCACAAAGGCTAACCCTTATCAAATTTGTTAATTTTGGGTCCGTCTCAAAATCAATAAATTCTTAAAAATTATTAACAATAGAGTTCTCCCATTGTCAAATAACCAATTCATTGTCAAATCGGACAGAAATTGACAGATTTATGGAAGTTTATTTAATTTTAAGCGGGATCTTTGGGTACGGATTTCTTACTCATTTATGAACCAAACCGGGAACTGTCACTGTCAATCATCACGACTAACTATCTAGGTGCCCGTTAGGGCGCCGCAGCCAAGCCGCGGTGCGCTACACACTCAAGCACCTTATACACCAAGCAGAGTTGGGGTGATTTCGAGGTGTTACCCAGCCGTCATGTAACGTGATGTGAACTTGAAAACTATCACAATCGAGGGGATTTAGGTACCTGACAACACATGCCAAATTTTATAGGGGTACGACCATTCCTTCTTGGTGAAAAAATGTCTTCAAACATGCTCAAAATCACTTTAAGGATGTTAGCTACTGCCTACTACTGCCTACTACTGCCTACTACTGCTAACATCTAATACGTCGGCCCGCGATTCTGACCAGACGGGTGGGGCTACAATGTTCATATTTTACATGGACATTAAGGTTATAGAAATATAGTCTCTTTTGAAAAAAAAAGTTGAAAAAGTTTGTTGGAAGGCTTCCAAATAAAGGTTTTAAAATAAGCCTTAAACACTTGGCATATAATCAACAAGTAACCATAGTTACTTGACACTTGTTGACGGTATAAGCAGAGTTAGGCGGGAAAGTGCGATACGTAAACAAATGGCGGACATTTAAAATTTTTCTTCTTTGTGTGGAACGAGAAAAGGTGTCATTATACTCTCATAAAACAAATCAGAAACCGTCCCTGGCCTAGGCCCAGATGTAGAAAATTATTTATAATACAACAGTGTAGGTCTAAAGTTCCATTAGGCTATAGGACTAGATAAATAAATACTTACACTACATGTTTGACAAGCCCTAGGCCTTTCTTAGCCAACCCTAGGCCAGCACAACCTTGTTTTGACACTTCCCGCACAAATAACTAGTTTTGATTACTACAAGCCTAATGCAGATAAACAATGGTATGATAGTCCTAGGCTATTCCAAAATTTACGGCAATAATAAGCTTCTTCTTTACTTTTAATCAACTCACGCAATCTCCTGTCACTTTTAATAAAAATGTAAAAAAAAAGATGGTGAAAATTTTCAATTTTCTTTGATTATCGAGATTTACATGGTTTGGGGTAAAGGCCGCAGATATATTGTTCCTCGTTTTTGGGTGCAGTGAAATAGGTTTTTAAAATTACTTTTAGTTGGGGTTTGGGGTTTACACGGGAAAGTTTTAAAGGAGTGGGGGGCCTAGATTTTAAACCCAAGCCCTTATACCGTCTTTTTAAAACCAGGGGTTATACCACCTATACCCAGGTGTACATGAACCCGGGCCTAGTTTTTTCCCACCCTATTTTTATTGCTAATCCCAAAAAAAAATTAAAAATTTTGTTTAAAAATATATATTTTAACAAATAATTTTGTAAGGAACTTAAAAAAAAAAGGTTAATAAGATCAAACAATAACAAAAACTTGTAAAATACCCCCAAAACCCTTTACAAAATCAAAAGGAATGAGATCAAAAAAAAAGGGCCAAGCCATCACCCTTCCACATTTCCCGCATTCTTAATTCAAAAACCCGTACAGCCCCCCATAACAGCACCCTCAAAAAGGGCTTGGCAAAATAGAATTTGCATTTTTACTTTTAAAATTTTAATTCCCCAAAAAAGGGAACGGAAAAAACACTACTTTAAAATTTAATAATCGAAAATTTTCTATTTTCCCAAGCTTTTCGAGGATGGCCTTTTTATGGAACTGTACGTTTATGAATTAAGAATGCGCAAATGTGAAGGGTAGAGAGTTGGGCCCCTTTTTTTAAAATCTCTTTTCCTTTTGAGTGTGAAAGGGTTTGGCTGTATTTTTTTTAAAAATTTTTTTGTTATGTGGGGATAGAGTAGTCGGGGAAGTAGTAAGAATCCCCCCTGTTGTGCAGTTAAATTTTTTGGGCCAAAAAATCGAAAAGGGCTAACCCCTTTTAAATTTTTTAATTTTGGGTCCATCTAAAAATAAATTTAAAATTTTTTTAAAATTTTTAAAACAAAAAGGGGTTCCCCCTCGTCAAAAACCCAAATTAAATTGTCAAATCGGCCCGGAAATTGCAGTTTTACGGAAGTTTTTTTAACTTTAATTGGGATCTTGGTACGGATTTTTTATTCATTTTTTAAACCCAAAAACCGGGAAAACTGTCATTTGCAATCATCACGACAAAATATAGAGTAAAACGTGGGCGTAGTAAAAATCGCCCTTTTGGTCCCAATTAATTTTTTCCCCCAAAAAAATTCAAAAGGCAAAACCCCCTTTATCAAATTTTTTAAATTTTTGGGTCCATCTCAAAATCAAAAAAAATTCTTTAAATTATTAAAAATTGAGTTTTTCCCATTGTCAAAAAACCCAAATTTTTGGGTCAAACCCCGGGAAAAAATGACAGATTTACGGAAGTTTTTTAAAACTTTAAGGGGATTTTTTGGGGGTCCGGTTTTTCTTACTCTTTTATAAACCCAAAACCCGGGGAACGGGCATGTCAATCACCACGACTAACTATAGAGAAAGGCCGTGAGAAGTAGTAGAATCCCCCTTTTTGTCATTTTAAATTTTTTCCCAAAAAAAAACACAAAGGCAAACCCCCTTATCAAATTTTTTTAAATTTTTTTGGCCCGTCTAAAAAACAAAAAATTTCCCTTTAAATTATTAAACACTAGAGTTCCCCCTTTGTCAAAAACCAAAATTTTCATTGTCAAATCGGAAAAAAATTTACAGATTTCCCCCGGAAGTTTTTTTTAAATTTGGAGAGGAATATTTGGGTACGGTTTTTCTTATTTATAAAAAAAAAACCCGGGGAACTGTAAATGAAAAATCATCACAACTAACTTTTAGAGACACGTGGGCAGTAGTAGAAAATCCCCCCTTTTGTGCGTTAAATTTTTCCCCCCAAAAAAATTCAAAAAAGGCTAACCCCTTAAAAAATTTTTTAATTTTGGGCCCGGGTCTCAAAACCCAATATATTCTTAAAATTTTTAAACCCAATATAGTTCTCTCATTGTCAAAAACCAATTTACTGTCAAAATCGACAGAAATTGACAGATTTCGGAAGTTTAGTTTATTTTAAAGGGGGATTTTTGGGTACGGATTTCTTAATTTTATAAACCCAAAAACCCGGGAAAACTGTCACGTCAATCATAAACGACTAACTATAGAGTACACGTGTGCAGTGGGTAGAAATCCCCCCGGTTGTCCCAGTTGGGAATTTTTCCCCAAAAAAAAATTACAAAGGCAAAACCCTTTAACAAATTTTTTAAATTTTTGGGGTTTCCGTCTCAAAATCAATTTTATTCTAAAAAAATTTTTAACAAGGGAGTTCTTTTTTGGGGGAAAATCCCCCCAATTTTTGTCAAATCGGACAAAATTTGACGGGGTTTTTCTGGAATTTTATTTAACTTTGAGCGGGATCTTTGGGTACGGATTTCTTACTTTTTAAAACCAAAACCCGGGGAAAATGTCACTGTAAAATCATCACGACTAACTATAGAGTACACGGGGGCGTAGTAAAATCCCCCTGTTGTGCAGTTAAATTTTTTTCGAAAAAAAAATTCACAAGGCAAACCCCTTTAAAACAAATTTTTTAATTTTTGGGCCCGCCCTCAAAATCAATTTTTTCTACAAAATTTTTAACAAGGGATTTTCTCTCTTTGGGTTCAAAAAACCCAAATTTCAGTGTCAAAATCGGACAGAAATTGAAAGATTTACGGAAGTTTTTTTTAATTTTAGCGGGATTTTTTGGGAAAGGGATTTTTTAAATAATTTATGCCCCAAAAGGGGAAACTGTCCCCTGTCAACACACGACTAACTTTTGAGTGGGACGGGGCGTAGTAAAATCGCCTTTTGTGCAGTTGAATTTTTTCCCAAAAAAATTCACAAAGGCAAAACCCCCTTATCAAATTTTTTTAATTTTTTGGTCCGTCTCAAAATAAAAAAATTTTTTTTAAATTTTTAACACTAGAGTTCCCCATTGCCCAAAAAAAAACCAATTCTTGGCCCCCAAATCGGACAGAAATTGACAGATTTAGGGAAAGTTTTTTAAATTTGGAGGGGAAATTTATTTGGGTACGGATTTTTTAAATTATTTATAAACCCAAAACGGGAACTGTCACTGTAAATCATCCCCAACAAAACTATAGATTTACACGGGGGCCCCCGTAGTAAAATCGCCCTGTTGTGCAGTTAAATTTTTTTCCCCAAAAAAAATTCAAAAAAGGCTAACCCCAAACAAATTTTTTAAATTTTGGGCCTTTATAAAAATCAATATTTTTTAAAATTTTTAAAACAATAGAGTTCCCCCCATTTTTAAAAAAACCCAATTTACTGAAAATCAGACAGAAATTGAAAGATTTTACGGAAGTTTAAATAATTTTAACCCGGGAACTTTGGGTAGGGAAATTTCTTACTCATTTAAACCCCAAACCCGGGAAAACTGTCACTGTCAATCATCACAACTAACTATGGGATTACCCCGTGGGCAGAAGTGAATCCCCCGGGGTTGTGCATTTGGGAATTTTTTGAAAAAAAAATTCAAAAGGCCCCCCTTTATAAAATTTTTTAATTTTGGGGGTCCGTCCAAAATCAATAAATTTTTTTAAAATTTTTAAAACAATAGAGTTCTCCCTTTGCCCAAAAACCCCAAATTCATTTTTCAAATGGGGAACAGAAAGGACAGTTTTAGGGAAGTTTTTTTAATTTTTAAGCGGGATCTTTGGGTACGGATTTTTACTTTTTAATAAACCAAAACCCGGGAAAAACTGCCCACTGTCAAAATCAGGGAAAACCCTTTAAAGTAGACGGGGGCCAGTAGTAGAACCCGGGTTGTGAAAGTTAAAATTTTTTTCCAAAAAATTCAAAAAGGCCCCTTTATAAAAATTTGGGTTAATTTTTTGGGCCGTCTCCAAATTAAAAAATTTTTTTTAAAATTAAAAAAACCCTAGAGTTCCCCCAAATTGTAAAATAAACCAATTCATTCGAAAATGGGAAACAGAAATTGACAGATTTACGGAAGTTTTTTTAAAATTTTGAAGGAAAATTTTTGGGGTACGGATTTCTTATTTATTTAAAACCCAAAAACCGGGAACGTCACTGTCAATCACCCAAAAACTATAGAGTCCACGTGGGCAGTAGTAGAATCCCCCCTTTTGTGCATTTAAATTTTTTCCCCCAAAAAATTCAAAAAAGGAAACCCCTTTAAACAAATTTTTTTAATTTTGGGCCCCGTCTAAAAAATAAATTTATTTTTTAAAAAATTATTAACAATTGAGTTCCCCCTTTGTAAAATAACCAATTTACTGTCAAATCAGACAAAAATTTGGGACAGATTTACGGAAGTTTTTTTTTATTTTAAAAGCGGGATTTTGGGGGTAGGGAAATTTTTATTTTTTTTAAAACCCAAAACCCGGGGGAACTGCCCATTTGTCAATTCATCACGACAAACTATAGAGTCCCACGTGGGCAAAAAGGTAGAATCGCCCGGTTGGGCATTTTTAAATTTTTTTTGAAAAAAAAATTCCCCCAAAGGAAAACCCCCGTTTAAAAATTTGTTAATTTTGGGTCCGTTTCAAAATCAAAAAATTCTTTAAAATTATTAAAAAATAGAGTTCCCCCATTTCAAATAACCAATTCATTGAAAAACGGACAAAAAATTGGGACAGATTTACGAAAGTTTTTTTTTAAACTTTAAGCGGGATTTTTGGGGTAGGTTTTCTTACTCATTTTTTAAACCCAAACCCGGGAACGTCATGTCAATCATCACGACAAATAAGAGTGACGTGGGCAGAAAGTGGGAAATCCCCCCTTTTGGGCATTTGAATTTTTTTCCAAAAAATTTCAAAAAGGGGCCCTTTATAAAATTTTTAATTTTTTGGGGTCCGTTCAAAATCAAAAATTTTTTTAAAAATTATTAAAAAAGTTTCCCTTTGTCAAAAAAAAATTTCATTGTCAAACGGACAAAAAATTGGACGGTTTACGGAAGTTTTTTTTAAACTTTGAGCGGGATCTTTGGTCGAATTTTTTTACTTTTTAAAAACCAAAACCCCGGGAATGTCCCCTGTCAATCTTTCACGACAAAACTAAGAGTCCCACGAGTGCAGTAGTAGAATGGGCCCGTTGTGCAGTTGAATTTTTCCCCAAAAAAATTCAAAAAGGGGCAAACCCCTTAACAAATTTGTTAATTTTGGGCCCTTTCCCAAAAATCAATTTTTCTAAAAAAATTATTAACAAGGGAGTTTTTTCTTTGTCAAAAAACCCAAATTTCCCAATGTAAAATGGGACGGGAAATTGCCCCAGATTTAGGGAAAGTTTATTTAACTTTGAGGGGTCTTTGGGTAGGGAATTTTTACTTATTTATAAAACCCAAAACCGGGAAACTGTCACAGTCAATTATCACGAAACTATACAGTAGACGTGGGAAAGTATTTGGGAATCGCCCTGGGGTGCAGTTAAAATTTTTGGGCCAAAAAAAATTCAAAAAAGGCTAAACTAACCCCTTATAAAATTTTTTAATTTTTGGGCCCATCTCAAAATCAAAAATTTTTTAAAAATTTTTTAAAACAATTGAGTCTCCCATTTTTCAAAAAACCCCAAATTCATTGTCAAATGGGACAAAAAATTGACAGTTTTACGGAAGTTTAAAAAAACTTTAAGGGGGAAAATTTTGGGTACGGATTTTACTCTTTTAAAACCAAACCGGGAATGTCACTGTCAATCATCAAAAAACTAACCATAGGTCCACGTGGGCAAAAAAATAGAATCCCCCGGGGTTTGGTTTTTGGGAATTTTTTGAAAAAAAAAATTCACAAAGGCAACCCCCTTATCAAATTTTTTTAATTTTTGGGGCCCGTCTAAAAATCAAATAAATTTAAAAAATTTATTAAAAAAAATAGAGTTCTCCCATTGTCAAAAAACCCAAAATTCATTGTAAAATCGGACAAAAAATTGACATTTAGGGAAAAAGTTTTTTTTAAATTTTTAAAAGCGGGATTTTTGGGTAGGGTTTCCCTTACTCATTTATCCCCCAAAACCGGGAATGTCATGTCAATAAATCACGACTAACTATAGAGTAGACGGGGGCAAAAGTTAGAATGGGCCCTGTTGTGCATTTGGGAATTTTTTTTCCCAAAAAAATTCGCAAAGGGGAAACCCCCTTATCAAATTTGTTAATTTTAGGCCCATCTCAAAATCAATAAATTTTTTAAAAATTATTAACAATAGAGTTCTCCCTTTGTCAAAAAAACCCAATTTCATTGTCAAATCGGACAGAAAATGACAGTTTTACGGAAGTTTTTTTAACTTTAAGGGGATTTTGGGTACGGTTTTCTTACTCATTTATGAACCAAAGGGGAACGGGCCCACTGTCTTTCACACGACAACTATAGAGTAGACGGGGCAGTGTAGAATCGCCCTTTTGGGCAGTTAAATTTTTTTTCCAAAAAATTCACAAAGGCAAAACCCCTTATAAAAAGGGGTTAATTTTGGGTTTCCGGGTTCAAAACAAAAAATTTTTTTAAAATTTTTAAACCCAATAGATTTCTCCCATTGCAAAAAACCCAATTTATTGTAAAATTCGGACAAAAAATTGACAGTTTTAGGGAAGTTTTTTTAAATTTTTGAGAGGAATATTTGGGTACGGTTTTCTTCCCTTTTTTATAAAACCAAAAACGGGAACTGCCCACTGTCAATCACCCAACGACAAACTATAGAGTCCCCGAGTGCAGTGGGAGAATCCCCCCTGTTGTGCAGTTAAATTTTTTTCCCCAAAAAAATTTCAAAAAGGGTTAAAACCCCTTTAAACCCAAATTTTTTAAATTTTTTGGGTCCGTCTAAAAAATCGGGTTTTAAGTTTTTTTAAATTTTTAAAGGGCGGGATTTTGGGTACGGATTTCTTACTCTTTTTTAAAAACCCAAAACCCGGGAACTGTCACTTTTCAATCATCCCCGACTAATATTAGGTCCCCTTTGGGGCCCCCCGCAACCCCAACCCGCGGTGCGCTAACATCAAGCCCCTTATACACCAAGCAGAGTTGGGGGGGATTCAGGGTGTACCCAGCCGTCATGTTACGTGATGTGAACTTGAAAACTATCCCCAATCGGGGGGATTTAGGTCCCGACAAAAAATGCCAAATTTTTTTGGGGGTACGCCCCATTCCTTCTTGGTAAAAAAAATGTCTTCAAACATGCTCAAATCACTTTAAGGATGTTAGCTACTGCTAGCTACTGCTAACATCTAATACGTCGGCCCGCGATTCGGGACAGACGGGTGGGGCTACAATGTTCATATTTTACATGGACATTAAGGTTATAGAATGATAGTCTCTTTTGAAAAAAAAGTTGAAAAAGTTTGTTGGAAGGCTTCCAAATAAAGGTTTTAAAATAAGCCTTAAACACTTGGCATATAATCAACAAGTAACCATAGTTACTTGACACTTGTTGACGGTATAAGCAGAGTTAGGCGGGAAAGTGCGATACGTAAACAAATGGCGGACATTTAAAAATTTTCTTCTTTGTGTGGAACGAGAAAAGGTGTCATTATACTCTCATAAAACAAATCAGAAACCGTCCCTGGCCTAGGCCCAGATGTAGAAAATTATTATAATACAACAGTGTAGGTCTAAAGTTCCATTTGGCTATAGGACTAGTAAAATTCATACTTACATTACATGTTTGACAAGCCTAGCCAACCCTATGCCAGCACAACATTGTTTGATATGAACTTGCTCAACTTGTTTGTTTACATAATTGCAACAATCAAATCATTTCATACAACTTGTCTTTCGATTGGCCCGCGTTTATAAAGGCACTGCCATCTAGAATAAAATATAGAAACTTTTTCGAGCTCTTTGCTATACTCAATCTTTTTAAAGTGTTTTGGATTTCGTGATACTCTTTCAACCATAGGGGTTTAATATCAATGCTTTCAACTCACAACCCATGACTTTTTCCCACGATACCGTTCAAGAATACCAATTCCTTCGAAAACGAAAACGACTTCGTTTTCAAATTGCGTTTTCAACTCATCTCCCACGAACTCAAGAATTGGGGTCCAGTCCTTATACCGTCGTTATACCATGGTTATACCACCTATACCCAGGATGTACATGAATCCGGGTCTAGATATTTTACATCCTATATTGTTACTGCTAATACCATAGAATTTAATCAACTTTGATAAAAATATTATATTTTAGCAAATAATTTTGTAATGGAACTTGAAAAAGTAATGAGATCACACACATAACAAAAACTTGTAGAAATACAGCCAAACCTTACACACTCAAAAGGAATGAGATCTAAAAAAAGGGCCAAGCTCATCTACCCTTCCACATAAACGTACAGTGTCCCATAAACAGCATCCTCGAAAAGCTTGGCAAAATAGAATTTGCATGTTTACCTTTAAATTAATTACAAAAAAAGAACTTTGATAAACTATTACGTTAAATTAATAATCGCAAATTCTATTTTGAAAAGCTTTTCGAGGATGCTGTTATGGGACACTGTACGTTTATGTGGAAGGGTAGATGAGCTTGGCCCTTTTTTTAGATCTCATTCCTTTTGAGTGTGTAAGGTTTGGCTGTATTTCTACAAGTTTTTGTTATGTGTGTTAGAGTATACGTGGGCAGTAGTAGAATCGCCCTGTTGTGCAGTTCAATTTTTGCCAAAAAATTCACAAAGGCTAAACCCCTTATCAAATTTGTTAATTTTGGGTCCATCTCAAAATCAATAAATTCTTTAAAATTATTAACACTAGAGTTCTCCCATTGTCAAATAACAAATTCATTGTCAAATCGGACAGAAATTGACAGATTTACGGAAGTTTATTTAAATTTGAGAGGAATATTTGGGTACGGATTTCTTTCTTATTTATGACCAACCGGGAACTGTCACTGTCACATCACGACTAACTAAGAGTAGACTGGGCTGGAACCCTTTTTTTTCCAAATCACAAAGGCTCACCCTTATCAAATTGAATGGGGTTAAAATCTTTCTTTTTTTTTTTAAAAATAAGGTTTACCCTTTCAAATTTTT
>JAMZAV010017269.1:0-28440 GCA_024449915.1 Sweltsa coloradensis | reverse complement strand
GGACCCGTCTAAGCCATTTTTGATTAAGGACGCGTCAACCGACGCGTCAACCATTAGGTCATAATGCGGTAATAGGTCTAGCCAAGGGGATATGGAGAGGAGGTGCTTATGCTGGTCAGAACCAGACACTGGTAAGCTGAGGAAGGGAGATTTCTCCCGTCGCGGTCGTCATGGTCTTAGTCATCGTTCGTTCTGTCATTGTCATCGTCGTGGGGAAGGTCGTCAAGGGAAGGGGGAAATGTCCCCGACGACGAAGGAGTAATATACTCCCCTCTTATTAGCTGATGTTTGCGAGGTGGACTTTTCTCTTGAACCCGCCTTGTACGATTAGTGGAGCCATTCTCTGGGCCAATTCTACCCCGGGCCCAGACGTGGTCCAGCTTGTTAATTTATCTCTTATCCGTCTCAAATATTGTATTTTCTTTCCTAATTTCTTTATTTAAAAATTTACATGTGATTTTAAAAAAAAGTTTGTCTTCAACAAGATACTTATAGATAAGTTATTTATTTAACTCCAAAATATTTAAATTCTTTTACCATTTTGATCACTTCTTCTCCCACATTTATTTGTGGACACTTTCCCTCATATTTTCAATATGATCGTCATTTTCGTCTATTGTGTTTTTGTTGTTACTATTAGGTGTGTAGGTTGTAGCTGTTGGCCTACTAGAAGTAAGTGTGGTATAGTGTGCGCCAAGATCGTGGGGTGCTAGCGGTTTCTTTCAAATCTTCAGGAATAGGGTACCTATCATGTACTTGTCAAAGGTACAATAAGGCAAATGATTGCTTCGGCTGCCGTCAAGAACGCTGAAAACATACTTTCAACCCTTCGGTAGGCCGGGTCTGGTAATGCTTCGTTTGTGTGTTGCGTTGATAGACTGGTCGATGATTTTATCCCGTTTGGTGACAGTAGTAGGACTTATGTCCGTGCGTCCGCTGAGAAGCTCTTTTGAGGAAGTTAAGTGGGCGTGTGATCCTTCGTGAGTAGAGCTCTATAAGGTGCTACACTATCTTGGCGCGTGCTAAAAGACTGGTTGTGGTATAGAGTGGGAGTAATGGGGGTGAACCCTCAAGGTACAGAGTAGGAAGATGTGTGCCAGAGACAGACTGAGTTCCATAGCCAGTCTTCGTACTAGGCTCCGCGCTGCAGTCACGTAGACGGAGGAGCAGGTTTGGACACTTTTTAACGACGACGTAAGAAACAAGATAGCTTCATCCTGGATGATCATATTCGTAGCCTATGATATTGTAAGTTAATGAATTATTGAATTTCGTGTTTTTATTTTTTTATTTTTATAAAATATATATGTTATAATATATTTTATTATTATTTTTAAAAACAAAGTTGTAATTATCAATAGAGATTACAATCGTAAAGATAATATTTAATTAAAAAAATTAATGTATTGCATGGTGAATTTGATTCGTTAAATCTGTTATCTGTGGTTAAATATAAGAACTCGTCAACCGTTAGGTTTCTTTATTTAAAAGTGCAGTGTATAGTCTAAATATTTCATTACATTATTAACCTCACCTGCACTAAAAGTTTCATTATTATATAAACCGTTAGGTTATCATGCGCCACTCTATGTAAGAGATGTGTGTAGAAAAATTCCATGATGGTCAGAACAGCCACGTGTGTAGAGGGAGGATTTTGGTTTATTTTAATTAAGGGTGCGTTAACCGTTGGATCATAATGCGCCACTCTAGCCTAGAGCCCTTTCAGACCCTGTACTCACAAACGTGAGGATCAACTTTAAAAATTGAATCCGGGTATATAAGAGTTTTTTTTAATTTGACCCATTTAAAAAAAAAGAATTGTTTAATTTAAAAAAAATAGATTTTTTCCCTATGCCAATGGGACAAAAAGTGAATTTTTGAGAGAAGATTGAAAATGCAAATCTGCGAAAAAAGGCTAAAAATGGGAAAAATTCGTAAAATTCACTTTTTCCCGGAAATTTAATAAATCTCTAGTATTACTATTATTTGAGGTACAAAAAATGTAAAAAGTTCAAAAAATTCAGAAAAAAATCTAGTTTTAGAAATGTGCTTTGAATTTAAAATTTTACTTTAATTGAAGCTTTAATTCAAAAGACAAAATTTCCCAAAATTTCTGAAATAACGCGATTAAATTTTTTTGAAAAACGCTAAAAATCTTAGAAAAAAATATGAACTTTGAATTTGTACTTAAAATTACTAAATTAAGAAAAAATGATCTCGGGTCTGAAAGGGCTAGGGGATATGGAGAGGAAGAGCCCATGCTGTTCAGAACCAGCCACGGGTAGGGGGAGGAATGGGGGTTCCCAAGTCGGGGTCGTCATCGTCTTTGTCATCGTTCGTGTTGTCATGGTCGTCGTCGTCGTCGTTGGGGAGGTCGTCACGGGGATCGGGATGAGTCCCCGACGATGACAGCCAGAGCTCGCCTCTTGTTACTGGGAGTACTTCCTCCCCTACATTTATGATTCTAATTTATATGGATTAAGGGCGCGAAACCAGTTTAATGCATGCGCCACTCTAGACTAGGGGTTGCGGGGAGGAAAGTCGCACGCTGGTCAGAACCAGCCACAGGTAGGGGGAGAAAAGGGAAGTTTCTTGGGTTGCAGTCGTCATCGTCTTTGTCATCGTTCGTATTGTCTGTGCAAATATCATAAAAGACGTGAGAAACAAGGCATTTCAACCGTTTAAGTCATATTGCGCCGCCTGTGATATTGTGTAATTGAAATGAGTTTATGGTGTGTTTGATGATTATATTGTTTTCCATCAAGTTTAATTTCAAAATTCTCCAAAATGTTACGTATATATTGATATGTTTCGGATTGTTGTAAATCGGCAACTATTTTTCAAGATAACAAAAGACTCCAAAATTAAAAACTAGACTCGCAAACTAAATTTTATCCTTAACATCCAGGTGTTGTTATACAATCACAACGCAACGACTCCAGTATCTCGACTGGTCAATAACAGGTCTTTCTTAATTTACGAGTACAGCTTGCGACTTGTACATCTCTTTGACATCCACGACCTACCAGATGCAAATTTTCTGCTATCTTAGATTAATACGAAACTCTGGTATGCAAATAAACGACGACGACGTGAGAAACTAGGGCGCTTCAACCGGTTAGGTCATATTGCGCCGCCTGTGTTTATGACAATTGACTAGATGAGTTAATGGTGTGTTTGATTATTATTTTTATTATTATTATAATAACAATTACAATTATTATTATTATTATTATTATTATTATTATTATTATTATTATTATTATTATTATTATTATTATTATTATTATTAATATTATTATTATTATTATTATTATTATTGAAGAGAAATTACAAGAGTACATCTAGCCGGAAGTGGAGTTTATAAAATCCCTTGCAAGTGTGGCTGTAGCTTTGTAGGCCAGACTTTAAGGACAGTGGCAACAAGGGTAAAAGAACATAAAAACCATTGTAACAAGGGTCACGTCGAGTTGTCTGCAATTGCTAAGCATGCCATAGACAATATGGCTGACTCAAGGCATGAGATTCTTTTTGATGAAACGAAAATAATTTGCCAAGAAGCTGCGTTATGGCCTAGACTCATAAGGGAGTCAATTGAAATTTCGAAAACACCTAACAATATGAATGGAGATGTAGGTGGCTACAAACTTAGTGATTCGTGGATTCCTGCCATTAATTTAATTAATCACCTCTCAGCAGAGAAAATGCGATCAAACCAAGAACTACCACCAGATCAACAACAGCATCAACAGCATCTTCATCCACAAGACCAACCTACACCACTACCACCACCTCCACAACCACCTCAACCACCACCACCACAACAACAACAACAACTAGAGCCGTCCACCGCCATCCTGGCAGTTCCAAGAAGTGAACGTTTGCAACAGAGGCAAACAAACGAAAGACCAGCAATCCCTTGAAAATGTCTTCCACAGTGAGGACGCTACGTCGGGAAATCAAGCATAATGTAAGTTATTCACCACCACGACGCGACGAAACATCCCGTCAATGTTATAATTTCTCTTCAATTATTATTATTATTATATTATTATTATTATTTATTATATTATTATTATTATTATTATTATTATAATTATTATTATTATTATTATTATTATTATTATTATTATTATTATTATTATTATTATTATACTCCGGAAGGGGATAATTGAACCTTCCAGTTCACCATTTAACGCACCGGTGATGTTAATACCTAAAAAATTAACAGGGGCGGATGGTAAGGTGAAGTACAGGCTGGTTACAGACTTCAGGGCATTGAACCAGATCACTAAAGGGGATGCGTACCCTCTACCAAATATAAACGAGACTTTGGACAATCTGGGGAACTGTAAGTGGTACACGACCTTGGATTTAAGGAGTGGATACTATCAATGCCTGATAGATGATAAAGATAAGGAAAAAACAGCTTTTTCTGTACCAAATATGGGGCATTTCCATTATAAGCGAATGGCTATGGGGTTGTCAGGGGCTCCAGCCAAATTCCAGAGGTTAATGGACTGTGTGTTAGCAGAGTTTGAAAGGGATAGAGTGTATGGTTTACCTGGAGACAATTCTATATAGTGTTTTCGTTGGACGAACATATTCAAGCTTTTAGCAAGAAGTACAGAGAGCTCAAGAAGCCAACTTGCATATACAGCTGGAGAAATGTGTATTTGCTCAATTTGAAGTAAATTACTTTAGGCACAGTGTAAAAGCAAGAGTCCAAACGATCCTAGGTTGACTAAAGCCATAGGGACTATAAGATACCCGGAGTGAATGTCAAGGGAGGTACGCTCTGTCATTGGATTAGCAGGATCTCAGGGCGCGATTAAAAGACTTTGCGCGCCCTGGCTCCCCCTTAACAGCAGCTGTATACGCAGGATGTACCATTTGTATGACAGAAAGGCACAGAACGCTTTTGAGACCTTAGAAACGGGGAATTGTGTGGATGAAACATTTGAGGTATGACCGTATTCACAGAACCGTTTATACTAACAACGATGCAAGTGGAGTAGCAATCGGAGGTATACTGCTTTCACAGAAACTTAATGGGGCGAAGAGAACGGAGCAGTGCACGAGACCGTTGAACAAGGCAGATGCGTAATTACCAGTACTACAGATCGTGAGAGCTCGCGGAGTATGGAGTTGTATGTACTCCGTGGTATTTACCTAGGTAATAAGTCACCATATTTCCTGACCATGCTCCGTTATAAAGGATGTTGAAGGCTAAAGAGCATAAATCGTCCGTTTTTTTACTAGATGGATCGGTACGTTTATCAGAGTATTGAGTCGAGGTGGAATCTGATAAACCAGGAAACAGAACGCAGAACGCTGACGATGTCAAGACAAGTTAGTGCAGTTAACGTAAGAAGACGAAGGCGAAATCTGCAATAATAAGTAGGACCTGACTCTGGAGAAACAACAAACCGATGAATTCTGTTCTAAAGGCTCAAGAACAAAGATAAGCCAGAATAGAGGAGGCAGTATCAACTGATCCAGGTAGGGCTCTTACAGGTCAACGGAAATATGGCGGATTGTTGTCCCGGATTATCTCTCGTTTCTCGGATTATTTCACACCATCACGACACGGGGTTCTAGTATGCAACAGGGTGAAACGTACGCAACAGCATCATCAAGACGTCGGTAATTTTTGGAAGACATTGAACAAGGACGTGGAAAGCTACGACTGGAGTGTGATTCGTGTGCCAGGAGGAAGTCAGGGAAAAGGAACGTGATACCTTTAGGGATTCATTAGGAGGAACAGGGCCAGCAGGACAGTCGTAAGTCTGATATCGTGGAACCCACTACCAGACTTACGAGGGAAACAAGTATCTACGACTTCATGACCATTTTACACGATATTGTGAAAAGCCTATTTACCATGAGAAAGCAAACTGCAGAATCAGTGGCGGGGGAATTTGTGGAGAAGATAATAAACACGGCATGGTTACATGGTATGCCATTGAAGTTGTTTTATCAGACTGTGGAACTCAGGTTTGTATCAACCTTAGCAAGAGACTTGTCGATGTAGTGGTGAAATCTATTCAAACTAACCTTACACCCCAATCAAATGGTAAGCTTGAAAGGTTTGCTATAAGACCATTGCTGATAGATTGCCACAGTACGTGGAGAAGGATCAGAAAAACTGGGGACAGGTTTGTACCATATGCAATGATCTTCCGCATATCGTTCCACGAAGAACGATGTACAAATTCTCCCCAATATCTCTATATGGCAGCGAAATGAAAAATACCATCACGGATAATTTGGAACCGAAGTTAGTAGGTCGCGAGTCCCGAACAAGCAACAAACAACCTAGCGGACGGGCGCAAGACGCTTACAAATTGGTTCGACAGAATAAAAAAGGCTCGTGAAAACCGCAAAAGAAGATTACGTCGGGAAGGCGAAGACAGCAGGTATAACGTGGGGAGACGTGTATCGCATGACACTACAACGAAGCAGGGCTTTTTGTGTCCAAGAAGATATTCATTAAAGGCCGGGACCGCATGAGGTTATTCAGAAAGTTAGCGAAGAGAACTACAAGCTGAGGCTGCGTAAATGGCAAAGAGACGGGTCATACAGCTAACCGGATCAAGCGTGTAAGATGAAGATTATGCTACGAGCCGAGAGTAGACCTAAACTGCAGAAGTCAATGCAGAAAAATAAAGAAACGGTCGAAGAAGCTGTAGGTAGTCAAAGAAACCGAGAGGTAGACCACGGAAGAAGTTTCAGCAACGTTGAAGTTAAAACGCAGAAGAAAAATAAGAAGTTATATCAAAACGCCAGAGGGTGTATACGTCCGCGCGAAAGTTAAACATCGAAGAGAAAAGGTGGGTGAGAATAAAGTGAAGAAGCCGCTTGGTCGTCCTCGGAAGAATCTACCATTCGGTACCGATCAATGCAAATGTCAACGACCCCGGCGATTACCGGGACATCAAGACGGAGAAGTTAGGCGGTCGAAACAGGAAGCCAGTCCACGAGTCAAGCGCAAACTTCGGATGATGATATGTGCAAGAATCGACCGAGACGAATCCGTGCAGAAGAGGAATCAATGAAGATGAATCATTAGAGAGAGGAATCACTTGAGATGAGGACGTGGAAGAAGAAGAGGAACAAGAAGAGAAGAGGAAAAAGTTAAATACTCGGACGTCTTTCAGGTGCGCGACTACTAACATAGGAGAGCGGAATAGAATTACCGTTTGAAAGATAGTCCCTGATCGACAAATATGGTCGAACGGAACAAACTTGTGAAGAGGAAATTGATTCTGAGCTACGCGTAAAACAACAAAAGACCCTACGATTGACCGTATCAGATTGTCGAAGAAGACGAAGTCAGAAGACAACAGAGTAAATGATAACCGAGGTTTTTCAACGAAGTTGTAGACGCGGATAAAGTAAACCCACCGTCCGCAGTGACTCAGCTAGTTCGGGGAGCAGGCGACACCATACAGTTGCGGTCAAGAAAGCATAGTAACGGACATGTACAAGTGTTAAAAATAAAAATGCATAAAAAAGGTTTGGAAAAAAAATTTAAAATAAAATTTAAAAATTTATGGTGCCAAAAATAAAAGCAAGAGGTAATTGTGATTTAAGGCAGAGGGGCATGCAATGCAAGTAGCATCAAGATGGATCGGAAATACAAAAATGCAAGAATCAAAACATTTATTGATGACATCAGAGGTTATTGCGTGCAATAAAGAATAGGCGAGGTTGAGTACGAGGTTTATGTGTTCGATCAGTTTGCGGAAAGCACGTGAGCAAAGATCCTTTGGGACGTTGGGTTTAAAGTCATTAAAAAGTAAGCAGATGTAGCAATAATCCACAGGTGATTATCTAACCTGCCAAAAAGGGCAATGTGCTGGTTATCTGTCTTTGCAAATATAGCATGTGTATAGTATCTGCTGTCAAGATGGAGAAACTTTTGCTAGTGTCCTGGCAGGTAGAGGCTAGTCGGTAGCCACGGAGCTGTGCGGTAGAACCGGCTCTTCCGAACGAAGTGTTCAAGTGCCACAGTGGATATTCGGACGCCGGATGTGTGGTCCTGGATCGGCAGCATTGCAGAGCCGAACGTGGGGAAGGAGATGCAGCAGATGTCAAAAACAGCATGGTGTGGAAGTCAGGTTATCCCTGTAAGGAATGTGTACGTGGCAGCGTGGATTGGAAAATTTTTGGATCCAGATCTAGATAGTTACCCATTTCACATGTCAAAAGTCACGCTGGACAGCAGTTAAATAATTCTTTACCTGAAATAATTCAAGATACTAAATTAAAATGAAAATAATTAATGACGGAGGACATAAGTAATCAGAAGGATATATTGAGATTTTGCTTCAATAATGAAAAAGAAAAGGTTCATAAAAAAAAAATTTCTATCATAAAAATGATTGAGCTAATAAGAGCAGTAAAAATATCACTCCTGAAAACAAGGTAGGGATATCAGCTGAAGGGAAAAAACAATAATATTTTGTCATTGTATGTTAGGAATTTGGGTGTTACCGGGGGTTGAAAGGGAGCGATTCCAGGGTCCAAAACTCCGATCCATGGACGACGTTCCGATGACGCTGCGTTCCATTGGTGCAGTCGCAGGACATGGCGGAAGTCAACCCGGCGTTCCGGTAAGACCGGAACAGGGCAGCGTTTGTTCAAACCCATGTCGCGGATTCAATCTGGCAAGGGGGCAGCATGACAGCCAGAAGTCACCATCCAAAACACACATCTTAAGAGTACACCACAATATTGTACACACAGATATAACCAGAAGCATATGATTGATTGACAAAACAGCATTCAAGGCTAAACTGTCAGAAGTGAAAATGCAAAGCTGCCCACCCACCACAGTAAATTCTAAACCCACAAAATCAATGAAAATTCTACCTCAAATCTCATCAGCAATTTTACAAAAAATTAAAATTACCAAACAAAAATAAGAAAATTTAAAAAAAAGAAGTTTTTTTTTTTAAAATTGTCAAAGGCCTAAGTAGGTTCAAGCCTAAGGCATCGGCAAAATAATTAAATAAAATGAAATTTTGAAACCAAATTTGTCAAGCAAGTATAGCGGGTCAATGCCTATCGGCAATGGCAAATGTCAAATGAATCATAGGCCTAGGACACAAATTCACAAAACAATCTAAAGCAAAGGTGAATAATAAGCATGGTATAACTAAGGGTAATCTAAAATACAGTGGTGCTTATAACAACAAGTCATGGTATCAAAAGGAACAATGAAAAAGTAAATTGAGGTCAAAGGCAGGAATAAATTGTCTCTTGGTTATTAGTATAGGAATGAACTAGATAAACGTAAGCCTGGTGGACAATCAGTACAGTAACTTGTGGAACTTAAAAGCCATGTGCTAGCAACAGCAAAGCCAGGCATGGCCAAAACAATTGCGTTGTAAAAAAAAAAAGAGAGTAAACCTCAAAGTAAAAAATTTGAGTATAAACTGTAGAAGCGGTAGGAAATCCATTTAAAAAGTTGAAACATTGCATCCAAAATCACAAATTTAAAAAAAAATTGTAAATTTAATTGCAACAATTAAATTGAAAACTGAAATTGCCAAATAAATTGTAAATCAGACTTGCAGAATGAATTCTAAGCTTGGATTGAAAAATTGAATTGTGAATTACATGTGAAACGAATTGTGAGTTGTCATTGTGAGAATTGAAGTGCAAAATGAATCTTAAATTCAAATGTGAAATTGGAGTGTTAAAATTTAAATGTAAACTTAAAAAGAAATTTAAATTGTAATTGAAAATGAAAGAAATCCAAATGTGAAACTCAAATTGTAGGAATGGTAAGAAAAAGGTAAAGAGGTGGGCTAGAAACAAAGCCTACGAGTTATGTAACAAATTACTAAGCTCGAGGGTAAGCCAAACCAACACTGGTCGCAGACCTCGTTGCATGTTGAAGCAATTGGAATGTTGTAAATTTGTAAAAGCAAAAGATCGTATGATAGAATTGTACTTACTGGTAGATGAAAGCTTCTCGTGGGCGTAGAATCCACGAAGACAAGGTTGATTAAAACTGCAAAGGCCCAAGCCTAGGATCATGTAGTAAAACACAGCACCCACCACGTACTGAGCACACTTACAGAATCACTGATAGTTAAGTTTTTTAAAAATTCAATTAGAATCAGTGCTAACCGGACCTGAGGTTGTAGGTATTACAGGAAAAGTATACGAATACAAACCCACTGAATTCAAATATTTATCGGTTAGGATTGAGATTGATTGAATTTGCTGATGTTCACAGGTAGCACGCTAGTCGCGTAAGACTGAACACGTTCGGGCTGAGTGACAACAAACTCAGTGGTCCAGTGAAGCGTCTCCCGTGAGGAAGACAGCGCCGCAGGCAGGTATAGGTTGGTCAGCGTGGCATCACTCACAAGTGAGCGCAAAGATAAAGAGTAGCTCAGTTGCACGGGCTGTGCAGGCACTTTGCAACACTCGTGGAGCACTTTTCTTTGTGGCATAGATTACAGCATACAGCATAGTATAGTAGAAAACATTCACACTGTTCTACAATGTGGCAATGCTCTGAATATGCATGATAAGCTACGCGAGGTGATGTACGATGTGGAATGGTTTCAGGAAGTCTACTGAGAAGTGGACATGTGAGCCATTACCGACCGGGCCAATCCACAGATTTCTCAACAAGGCAGTGAGGCCTGTTGAAAGCTAGAAATCGTAAAATCGTAGGTGCCTAACGGTCATCTCCATTCATTGGACTTGGATTTGGGATTTGTATTCACCCCTTTTCCCCCCCCCCCCCCAGCGCAATCAATTTGAATTTCCACTCAGTACAGGCGCGGGAAAACTGATAAAGTAACTTTCGTATTTGAGTGATGTTGAAGAAGTTGCTACTGGGAAATGTGAAACACGGAAACAATCAATAAACAAAATATATGTTTAAACTTAAGTTAGATAAACTGTTGAATGTTTAGCAGTCATTAAAGAAGTATTATTTTGGTAAATATAAACCTTCCTTTCAAAGCCCCGGACTGTAATGCAAGCTGGAAGGTCATGCAATGATTCCTGTCCGTATTGGCAGATATGTTCAATCAACGTATCACAACGGGCATTAAACATTCAACAGGAAATAGTTATTAGTCAAAAAGGCAAAATGCATAACTGCTGCTATTCATTGGCCATATAGGCATCAATTAACCAAATCAATAACCACAACATCGATTGGTGATTGATTTGGTTAGTGAGTCCTAAATGGAGATTTGAAATAATCATGGAATTGCTCACGTTAATTATACACAACTAAAAGTTGCACCTTCCACAGTCTCATTGTCTGAAGGGCACGTTTCGTTTATGTTATGTGAATAACACACCACGGCGAGTGCAGCTATGTGAATCTAGAAATAACTTAGTACATGATTCATTGACGTCATCAGAGGTTGAGAGAATTCCCCTCTCTTACCCCTCTGATAAAGTCGTCGTGAGTGCCAACTCATCACTTTGGTGGAACTAGACTGGAGGAAGGAAGGTATCCAAATGTGGGGAAGTCTAGTAAATTCATAAGTAATGGTTGTGAAAGTATTTGAACGTATGTTATTAAAGTGGTTATTAAACATCAAGCTTATGATTTTCAAAGTGACACCTGTCATTCCAACCCCATTACCTACTTACTCAGGTTCAAATAGTCATAATTAATGAGAGCCTCGGATGGTTCCAATCAATATTCTAGTGATGGATCTCCATAGCCCTGGCATACATTATTAGATTATTATTATGATATTATATATGATTATTATTATTATTCTGAGATATGATTATTATTTGATGAGTTGATATTTTATGATTATATTATTTAAGAGATTTTCTAAGTGTATAAAGTAACAAAAGAATAATGATGGCCCCCCCTGAAAGTATCGCAAAACAAAAGTTAAGTATGGAATACAATAAAAGTAATTAAAATAGGAAATGTGTATGAAGTTAATTATTAAGTTTGTAAATAGATGACTTTTTGGATGAGAAATTGGAAAGTTTGGCGCCCGTTATTATATATGATAGAAGTCTGCAATGATTGGTTAGAGATCAAATGCATGCGCCAAGGCATCATACTTGGTACATTCTGCTAGCATATGAGTACGGTAAAGGTACATAAAATGGGCACTAGGGAAAACCTTTCTCTGGTTAAGAGATCTCCGCGTGTGTTAGGGCGTGTGTGCCCTATACGAAGTCTAGACAATACAACCTTCTCTACGTTGAGGTCGAGACGTAGGTGGACGAATTTGTAGTCAATGTGGCACACACTACGCCATTGTTATTTTGCAACACATCCCAAGATGCTTGTCGCAAAACCAACAATCTTGTGAATCACTCTTGACATTCGGACCCGGGAAAACTAGTTGAAATCACGCCTGGACGCTGGGAAGCGCCTAGCAGCCGATCAGCGTGTTCATTTCCCTCTATGCCCACGTGTCCAGATATCCAGCAAAAACTCATATATATAACCATTGAGTGTTAGTTTTTCGAAATAGAATTGGATGTCTTAGCTACCAAATGATGACTTAAAACATGAGTTCTATAGCCTGAAGTGAACTTAAACTATCTGAAACCCAAAAAGGTAGTCTCACAACGACAAAGTAGAATGTATGTAAGAGCTTCACGGATGGCGAATATCTGCAAGCGAAAATGAACACACGTCGCTTTAGCCTGAAACGTATCAGTTAAGGTTGAGCAATGAAAACGCACTTCCAACCTGGTTGTCAATTTTGGGAGCAATCTGTGAATACCAAAGTAAACCTTGGTCTTCATGCAAATCTCCCATCGCAGGTTAATTTGAAATACACTTCGCAAGTAGAGTTTTATCAAAACGGACCAAAGGCACAATATAATAATGGCTCTGTGTAAACAGGGGGTTATTGCTAAATACAAAATTAAAAAATTTTGGCAGATGAAATTATATAAGAAAACAAAAGTTTACCTCTTAATCCCGTTGAAGAGAGAATTAGGGTTTGTTATCAAAGTGTTGAACATTATGTCGTGTTAAAAACATTACGATTTGCTGGATTGGTTAGCATAAGCTTTAATTTTCATTACATAAAGACCCATCAAGAGGTTTCTCCGTTCTGCCAAGGAGGACACACCGACTCGGCAGACAAGCCTGACTACGGGCTTGTCGAAAGCACCAAGAAGCCAATACGATGACCACAAATGGTGGGACATGTCTAGAATTTAAGGGTTGTGTTACTGCTGAAGAGTATACGAAACATCCGATAGTCATCGTGAGGAAAACTAGAGTATCCGTTAGATTCTCAATATGCAAGTCCTATCTGCACACACGATGTATTACTGAGAAAACTTTCCATAAGTGATTTCAACATGAATTTTTTGCGTAACTCAACAACGTGGTCTTTCCAATAGCTTTTGTCAAAAACCACAATGCCGAGAAGAGGACATTGTTTTGAATAGAAGTTCTACATTGTTAAACGATAGTTGTGGGTAATTTGGATTCCTTGAAGACGGCAAAGTGAATGCACGAGTTTTTCGGGAGAGGAATCGTGTCCCCGCTTTCGAGCCATTCACTTATATTGTTTCAATCCCATTGCCACGGTGTCTTTGAGCTGTTAATAAATTTATGATCGAAGAAGAATTCCCAGGTCATTCTACAAATAGGCACGAACATAGGCTATTTGGGATACAATCCACTACCACTGTTTCCTTCCAATAGCAAACAGTGATACCGGAACAAGCCAGAGCCTTGTAGGCACACCTGTTTCCGGAGAACGAGTCGGACAGTACAGTGTTAAACACGCACTTTGAAAAATTTCTATCTTTAAAACGTTTTCAAAAAATTTGCATGTGCCTCTAAAACCCCACTCGTGAATCTTTGTTGAAGTATATTATACCTACATGTGTATCGTATGCTTTTCAAAGTCAAAAAGCACACCAAACAAACATTGTTTTGCAACAAAACCTTCTTGAATAAACTTCTCTAATCGAACCAAGTGGTCGATGGTGCAAACGACGTGACGAAACAATGGACGTTACCGATCCCAATGAAACGCGTGTCTCCAGCATACATTAGCGTTTGTAGATCCATCTTTTCGACAATTGCCAAAAGCAACTTGTCAGAGAAAATAGGGGATTATCGAAGTCGGCATGACTTCTCTTTGGGGTTAAGAAGGGAATTAAGATGGCACCTACACGCACACACACCATATCGGGAAAATGTCAGACAACCCCAAAATATTCAAAAGAATAAAATAATAACTTCAAATGAGGGATCAGTCAGGTGCACAAACCATGTCTGTGCATTCGTGTCTTCTACCACAGATGTGCGACGTTACTGAGCATTAACGCCATACGAGTCTCACAAGAGTTACGTATGTTGTATGCCTCATCTCGAAAGTATTTGATTACTTTAGGTGGCAGTGCATTAGAAACTGTTGCGCGTCTTTCGTTGCCCAGGGTAACGTTATTTTTGTAAAAAGTAATTTCCATCTATCGGATCAAAACAAAATTAACATATCGTGACCGGACGGCCATTTTTAATGATTTGGCCACCCAGATTGTCGACCGTGAGTTGAAAAAAAACTTTCGACTAACTTCGAAAAAAAAAACAACACCAACAAACACATACCTTGCGGACACATATTGTTGTTTATCCTTGTTACATTTTTTAACAACAAGAAAAGGCGTCGACGCTAGCAAATATTTTGCTAAAACACTTGATATCTTTGTGGAAGTCTCGTGCCGCGAAGAGCCTTGCTTAAGCACGTGAAAACTAACACGGCACTTGTAGTGGTTCTCCATAACCCTGTACCGTCTCCTTACACATGAAGGGAAATGATTAATGGGCAGTCCTTGAGGCGGGGCGGAAGGTGTTCATGGCGTAACAACCCGGGCACAGAAAAAGCACGCGGCCGAGGCCACTCCTTTGCCGGAGGGGGTGGAGACGGGGGTTGCCTTACTATCGTCGCACCGCAACACCGCGACCTGGCATGATGCGTGCGCACACGTCATAATCCAGTGGCGCCACTGAGGCATCTTTAAACAAAACACAGGTCGGTGTATTGCAGGCGCATAGTCACAGATAACCTGCTTCTGGTAAGAGCGCCCGGGGGGATGTTCGTCCCATGTATGAACGCCCCCCTGCCCTCTCGCACCTCTCAGCTTGGTAGGGTTCTCCAATGGTGGTTGGGTTGCCAGGGCGGGGAGGCAGAAGTCCTGGTGGGCTTAACTAGCGACAGGCCTATGCATCCTCGACGCGCGGCGTGCACCCGTGCAGATGCGGTCACGCCAAAACCTCAGCACCTGCGAGGGGGGTGGGCTTGTGGGTACTACTTGGCCCGCACAATATTGTGGTTGTCGAAGTCCATCGGAGGTCGCTTGTGATGTGCATTCCGCAGGAGGCGCTGCGTGTCGACGTACTCGAGTGGGAAAAACCATCTACGCGTGTACCGGAAGTAGTAGTGGGTGCGCGCGCGCGTGATGTCCACAATCTGCCTTGAGGGGCGTTGCAGCGAATTGCCCATTGTTGTCGCACCAGATCTGAAGGCGTCTATGTTGCTGCAAGGGCGATCTGATCCTCTTGGGTGACACGATGCAGTACAGGGTACGTCGTCAGCGTAGGGAGCATTTGGATCATCGACCAACCTGTGAAAACTAGGCATTCACCGGTAGCAATTTGCAGCCACGGTGAATGGGTTAAGTAAATAACAAGTTTTGGATGGCGAGGCTACGCGACGCGCATGTTTGTTTTCTTAGTTTGTAAAAAGGAAATGATAGAGACCCCGAAAACGAAACAGTTTGTATTTTATTTTTTACGACGCCGTGATGAACTCAACCTTAGGTCATAGGCGCACGATATGGGGGGACAAGTCTATGCTGCGTCTGAAACCATCCGCGGGAATGAAAGAAAGGGGGCGGGCGCTCCCTCACGTAGGGGTCGTATCGCCTTGTTCATCGTTCCTGTTGTTATGGTCGCTAGGCGCCGAGAAGCGTCGTCGTCAATTGTGAAGAGCGATAGGTCCCCAGTCGACGATCCTGCAACTGCTCGCTGTAGTTTTTCGGGAGTGATATACTGCCAATACTTACAAGCTGATGCTTATCACGATTATTAATTTATTTATTATTTTTAACTATTTATTGTTATAAGCATCCTATTCAGTTTCAAAATGTTTCGTTATGTACTTAACCTTCACTTATCGCCTTTATAAGGAAACGCATCAGCAGAAGCCAGGCGCTGGCTCAAGCCGAACGGGGTGGTGGCTGCGAAATGGGGAGTCGGTGGCGTGAGAATCGGGAGTGAAAGTCCGGAACACGAGCCGGTAGCAAGGGAGTGGAAAGTCTACAGAGTGAGAGACGACGACGGAGAGACAGGGCGCTTAAACGGTTGGTTCTCATGCACCACTCTAGCCTAAGGAATATGGGGAGGGAGGGGGCATATGCTGGTCAGAAAACCATTAGAAATTACGTGGTGCAGAGGATCTGACCCAATAAAATAATGACCACTATAGATGACATAACTCAGCACTCCTTCTCTGTAAATCACTCTTTATTTTGTTTATAATAGCAAAGGGGTTTGCGTCAAAATGCTAAAATATACTTGGAGAGGATGTGATTTGTAATAAAATTTTTGCGTAATTGAGAGTATTGCGTGCACAATTAAGACAAAGATGGTTATAAAGATCCATTTTAGATTGGGTACAATGTTCTCTTAACCACCCGTGAGGAACAAAAAACACCCATCATTAATGCCAAAAACCCAGGACCCCGAAAATTTTCGCAAATACACCGACGCACCGACGACGTGAGAAAAACTAGGGCCGCTTCAACTCGTGTTAGCGTCATATTGCGCAGCCAGATCGAATAAAGTAAATGAGAAGAGTTACTGCAGATGTTTGATGATAGATTGTGTTTTCAAGTGTATACCTAACAAAATAAAAATTGAGATGCACTGAAATGTAATAGCAAAAATAAAAGTTCGACCTATGTAAATGCAAAATAAAGCAAAGGAAAGAAATGGTAAGATGTGATAACAATTTTGTTACATAGAATTACTAGGATTGATGAAATTTAGAAAGTTGTCGCCGTATCATTATGATAAGTAAGTTTCATATGATGTGGAAGAGTATCAAATTGCGGCGCCAATGCCTCAATTTTTGCACCATTAGCAGGCATATGATGCACGGATTAAAGGTACATCAATGTACATAGGGGAATAAACCTTTTCTTGTAAGAGATATCCGTGTGTTAGGGGTATGCGCTATACGAAGTCTAGCACAATACCACTCTTCTCTACGTGAGAGCGAGACGTAGGGACGGAATTGTTAGTCAATGTGGGCCCTCACACTACGCCCCCCTCAATTTTGTTATTGCAAAAACCATCCCAAGATGCTTGTCGCAAATCCAACAATCTTTGCTTGATCCACGATGACATCTGGAACGGAGAAACCTAGTATGTAAATCAACGCTCGCGACGCTGGAATCTTCATTTAAGCAGCCGATCCCGCGTGTGAGCATTTCCCTCTATCCCACGTGTCAAGGTACAGCAAACTATGTTATATATCCTTAGAGGTAGTTTCTAAATAGAATTGCGATGTTCTTGTATCCAAATGAGACTCAGAATTACATGAGTTATAGCTTGAAGTGAAACTTAGGGCTATTGAACACAAAAGGTATTTCCATCAACGTAAGCAAACGTACCCCCCCGTTCCATTTTTTTTTAATCGTTGTAAATTTACAGTTAGAAGTCACCCTTTTAAGTGTATGGCGAAGTTTCGAAGTTGTGGTGCAGTGTTTGATTTATTTGGAAGAGACGTTCGTCAACGTTAGTCCTTTGCGCCTCTCTAATCTACAAAGATGTGGGGGAGGGGGATGGCAATGCGCTTGTGTAATAATAAATAATAAATAATAATAAAATTTATTTAGCGTCTACCCACTCTAGTATGTGGTACCTGATTTCAGTGGGGGACGTTAAACAAAGCGACCAAGCCACCCTGCAGGCCCGACGCAATCGCGACATGTTGTGAGCGATAACCAACCAAAGATCAAATCTTTTTAATAGGAATATACGCAATTCAGTTGCGTATGGAAAGTTCGAACAACCGCGAATCAACGCCAGAATCAACAAGGCTCCCGCTCAGAAAACAAAACTCTGAAAAATTATGTGTTCGTTGCTAGGCCGGCTCCAAATCACGTTTACAAACTCCTAAGACAAGTAATGATGGACGTAAGTCCCAAATCAGAGTAAAAACCTTCTGACGTCTTAGCGGGAATCGTAACCCTGGACCTTCGGCATTGGAAGCAGATACAGTAACCCACCAGAACCAACGAAGCACACGACAAGACCAACGAGCACACATAACGAGGCCCCTTCCGGGGCGTTACAACAGGGGCCGGGGGGGGGGGTGTGTATGCCCGTCTTTGTGAAGTGTAGATAACCCAAGATCGTATTGCTATACGACAAGTGAGAAACTTACGCGTTCAACATGTAGATTGTGCCGCTTTATATATTTTAAGTTAGGAATATGAGAGTTTTTTAAATGTGTTGGATGATTATAATTATTGTTTTCTATTTTGCAAAAGAAAATGATAGCAATGAGTATCTATTTTGATTTTCATATTTGGAAGTATGTGTATATGTGCGTCAACCGTTAGGTCCTAATGCGCCACTTGCAATCATGGGCGCTATATGGAGAAAATCCCTTGCTCGCGGTAGTAGAAAGCCACGGGGCCGCGCGGAGGAAAGAAGTAAGTGGTAATCTTTCGTCGTGTCGTTTACATCGTTCATTCATACGGTCGCAGTCGTCTGGGTGCGTCGTAAAGGATTTTTTTGCCACTTTCTGGATTAAGGACGGGTCAAACCGCTAGGTCATAATGCAACACTCTAGCTAAGGGGGGATGGGAGGAGGGGACCATGCAGGTCAGAACCAGCAAGGGTAAGGGGAGGAATCATGGTGTTTCACTCGCGAGCGTCATCGTCTTTGTCATCGTTCGTTGTGTCATTGTCATTGTCATCGTCGCCGGGGGGTCGTCAAGGGAAGGGGGCAAGGTCCCCGACGACGATTGCCAGAGCTCGCCTCTAGTTTCGTTGAGTAATATACTCGCTTTCATAACAGTTGTTGTTTGCGTTGTCATGCTGTTTCTAAATGATCAAATAAAACTTCATTTAAAAAAAACAAGCAATCTTTTTTTTCATTAAAAGCCCGTCATCTGTTAGGTCTCATTGCGCCACTCAAGCCTATAAGGATAAATGGAGGGAATGCCCATGCTGGTCAGACCCAGCAACATATAAGCGGCAAGAAGAAATGGATGGTCTCACGTAAGCGTCGTCGTTGACGATGTTGATGCCATCATCGTCGTCATTGGAAATGTCGTCAAGCGGATGTAGGGAGGGGAACACTACGACGACAGCGAGAGCTTGCGTTTAGTTTCAGGGAGTCTTTCCTTATTTTTATACGATATTTGAGAGACATCTCTTTTCTCGCCATCAGCCATTAGCAGAGCCATGCTCTGGGCCACATTCTACCCTGGGCACAGACAAGGCTTTTGGTTTATTATGATAAAGGGCACGTCAATCGTTAGTTCATAATGGGCCTCTCTGGCCTGGGGGATATGTGAAGAATTAGCCCATCTAGTCAGAAGTGGAGGTAAGTGGTGCGGTTCTCACTTCGCGGCTGTCATCGTCTTTGTTTTCGTTCGTTGTGTCATTGTTAAACTCGTTAAGGAGGTTGTCAAGGGTAGGGGGAGGTTTCCCCGACGACTATTGCCAGAGCTCGCCTCTAGTTTCGGGAAGTATGTACTCTCCTTTTACCAGCTGATGTTTTAAGAGTTGTAAATTAATTTTTGAAAAGTTTTGGAGACATGCTCGGCTAGGTTTAATAATGATACCCCGGGCACAGACTGGTACAAAAAATATTATATGAAAAAAATATTTTTTTAAAAAAAACAACGCTTATATTTAAATGTACTAAAAAGTAAAAAATAAATTTTCGCCCAACAAATTTTTGCCTTATTCGGAAATTAAAAGCGTTGTGCGCTAACGGTATTGACATACTACAGAATTTTGTTGTTCATGGAAGGAAAGCGCCCAACGCTTTTAATTTCCGATTAAGGCAAAAATTTGTTGGGCGAAAATTTATTTTTTACTTTTTAGTACATTTAAATATAAGCGTTGTTTTTTCATATAATATTATTTTATATTTTTTAGTCTTAACGATAATGTATTTATTTTGTATTATATTTTATTTATACTATATTGTTTTTTGTTTTTTTTTAACAATCCATTCCTACCGTGATAGATAACAGTAGTTGCGCTGGCAGCAACTCCATCCGATCAACTGTGAGGTCGAACCACGCGAGGGGAACGCAACTATGCGTACATGGTGAATGACTCACCGCCACGGGATCAACTTGTGAGAGGAGCGCGGTGAGCGTTGTCGCCGCATAGCAATAAAGGACAGATAGACAGACAGACAGACAGACGGACGGACAGACAGACAGACAAACACATGAAGCTGATTTTAGCGTTGTTCGTCTGTGTGAAAAATGTCAGCTCGATCGGACTTTGGGAAGTGGGTGAAATATCAATTCCCATATAAAACGTTATGTTATTAATTAAGATTAATTAATTGATTAATTAGTGAATCTGTTAATTGATTCATCTATTGTCATCAAGAATACGTACGTGTGAAAAATTTCAGCTCGATTGGACATTGAGAAGTGGGTGAAATATCGATTATAAGATTCCGTCCAGACAGACAGACAGACAGACATATAGACAGACAGACAGACAGACAGATAGACAGACAGACAAACAGACAAGCCCAATAAGCTAATATAAGCAATGTTATGAAATATCGATTATAAGATTTCGTCTAGACAGACAGAAAGTCAGACAGACAGACCAACACATGAAGCTAATATAAGCGTTTGTAATAAAAAAGGAAAACGAGACGACGTGAGAAACTAGGGCGCTTCAACCGGTTATGTCATGTTGCGCCGCCTGTGTATTTTAAGCTTATGAAATGATTTTAATATTTGGTTGATGTATTGATTTATAAATTAAAAAAATAAAAAAAATTTAAGAGATGATAGTAATAGTTTTATATAATTAAATAAAATTTAATTATTTCAATAACAAATAAAATGTTTTGATGATGAATTAAATCTTGTTAAATACGATCATTTCTTATTCATTGTTAAGAATGTCCTTAGAGGCTCGAACCCAGGTCCTCCATTCCCCGACGACGACCGTCAGGACTCGCCTCTAGTTCCGGAGAGAAATCTACTCCCATATAAACAGGCTGTTTGTGTGCGAGATGGCCTTGTCTCTTTCCTCGCCTATTACGATAAGCAGAGCCAAGCTCTGGAGTTTTGGTATATTTGGATGAAGGACGTGTCAACCGTTATGTCATAGTGCACCACTTTAACCTAGGGGGGTTGGGGGGGAGGGGGAGGGGAGGCGCCCATGCTTTTTTGGTTTATTGGTTTAAGGACGCGTAAACCCGTTAGGTCATAATGCACCACTCTAGCCTAAGGAGGGGGGGGGGGGGGAGAGGAGGGGGCCCATGCTGGTCAGAACCAGCCACGGTTAAGGGGAGGAAGGGGGGTTTCTCACGTCGCGGTCGTCATCGTCTTTGCATCGTTCGTTGTGTCATTGTCTTTTGGGTTTTATTTGGATTAAGGACGGTCAAACCGTTAGGTCATAATGCACCACCTAGCCTAAGGGGGGGGGAGGAGGAGAAGCCCATGCTGGTCAGAACCAGCCACGGGTTTAATGGGAGGGAGGGGAGTTTCTCACGTCGCGGTCGTCATCGTCTTTGTTCATCGTTCGTTGTGTCATTGTCTTTGTCATCAATCGCCGGGGGGTCGTCAAGGGAAGGGGGGCAAGGTCCTCGGCGACGATTGCCAGAGCTCGCCTCTAGATTCGGGAGTAATATACTACCCTTTTTTACTACTGATGTTTGCAAGGTGGACTTTTTCTCTTGAATCGCCTTTTACGATTAGCAGGGGCCATGCTCTGGGCCAATTCTACCCCGGGCCCAGACGGGGGATCGTCGCCGGGGGGTCGTCAAGGGAAGGGGGCAAGGTCCCCGACGACGATTGCCAGAGCTCGCCTCTAGGTTCGGGGAGTAATATACTCCCCGCTTACTAGCTGATTTTTGCGAGGTGGACTTTTTCTCTTGAATCGCCTTTTACGATTAGCAGAGCCATGCTCTGGGCCAAAGCTCTGGGCCAAAGCCCATGCTGGTCAGACTCAGAACCAACCACGGCTAAGGGGAGAAATGGGGGTTCTCACGTCGTGGTCGTCATTGTCTTCGTCATCGTTCGTGGTGTCATTGTCATTATCGTCGTCGAGACGTCATCAAGGGAAGGGGCAAGTTCCCCGACGACGATTGCCAGAGCTCGCCTCTATTTTCGGGTAGTGAAATACTTCGCTTCATTCTAGCTGATGTTTGCGAGGTGGACTTTTTCTCTTGAATCGCCTTTATCGATTAGCAGAGCCATGCTCTGGGAAAATTGTACCCGGGCCCAGACGATAAAGGGGGGAGGAAAAACTGGGGATCCTTAGTGTTGGTCGTCATTGCCAAGCAATAAGTTTTTATTATTGGCTTGATTTGCTAAATAGTATTGTTCTATTTGGTTTTAGGTAGCGTCAACCGTTGGGTCGTAATGCACCTCACTGGCCCAGGGGATATGGGAGGTCACAAGCATGCTGGACAGAACCAGCCACGTGCAGATAAGGAAAGTGGTTCAGGATTAAAAACTAATTCAAAGTGATACAAGGCCTATGCTGGCTAAACCCAGTCATAGGTAACTTGAGAGAACATGCATTCCAGTACAGAAACTGTTTGCCTTCCTTGTAGCCTAGGCGTACATCGAAGAAGAAGAAGAAGACGTGAGAAACTAGGGCGCTTCAACCTGTTAGGTCATATTGCGCCGCCTGTGAATGAAAGTAAATTAGAAGAGTTAATGCAGGTATGTTTGATGATTAGATTGTTTTCTAAGTGTATAAATAACAAAATAAAGCCACCAAGCATTCTTTTAGAAACACAAGGCCTGCTGTATACAAACGAATTTTAAATATATCAGATACAAATCAACTCTATTTACCTCAGAAGTTTCAACTAATTGTCTTCCATTAAACAGTTCTTAATATTGTGTGGATATTTAATATTATCCATGGCTATAAACACAACCACATCTGTCTCTGCTGAGCTGCTCTGTGAGGCGTCCATACCGTCGCTTGTCTCGCAGCTTTCAACAATCTAGTGCGCACCGCCGCCTCGACATTTGCTGAGAATATTTCCTACGCCCCTGCGTCGAAACACTACTTTCATTGCGCGCCGGAAAGAAATAGTCGTTTATTTATTATTTTATTTGCAAGTTATTTATATGATATTCAATGTTTTTTATTAAGACATTTTATATAATAACAAATATAACTAATCAATACGCAAGTGACAGAGCAGCTTGTTAGTATTAGACATTTTCGGGCATAAAAGGGATTCCCAAATACAAGAAAAATTGATATTAATTTCTTGTCCAACTTAAATTAAGCAAAATCAAACAACCATAAACAAAATGTTCGTGGAGTCTGTTCACCAAATCCTCATTAGCATAAGCAAACGACCTATGGATAGCACACCTGCATTGGTGTTATTGTACTGAAGTAATTTTAAGAAATGACCCACAACTAATTGTAACAGAAGGTTTCTATACATCATTCTCTTCGTAAAATTGCCCTCTATAACATGACTTAAATCTATAAGACGTGATAAACTAGGGCACTTTAACGGTTAGGTCATATTGAGACACCTGTGATATTGTAAGTTATAGAAATTAGTATATGGTGAGTTTGATGATTTAAAAGTGACAACTAGGGCGCTTCAACCGGTTAGGTCATAAAAATTGTATGACGAGTACTTGAGGTCATTTGCGCCCCCTGTGGAATGAAAATAAATTAGAAGAGTAATGCAGGTATGTTTGATGAATTTGATTGTTTTCTAAGTGTATAAATAAAAAAATAAATTGAAGATGAAGAAAGTAAAAGCAAAATAAAAGTTATGTATGTAATTGTAGATACGATATTGAAAACAAAAAGAAATGATTTAATTGAATGAAAATAATGAATGTGTTAGATGTGAATAAAATTTGGCTCAACAGATTTCTTCATTTATTTGTTCATTTATACAAAGATTGTCGCTGAAATATTAAAAGTTCTTCATATGATTGGGAGAGATGAAATTGCGTGCGAACGGCAACATTATTTGGTACATTCTGCTATCATAATATTTTTACGTCTCAAATCTTAGAACTTTATTGTTTGAATAGTATATCCGTGAGTATTAGAAGAAAACCTATCCTCCCGGGTCTCCCCTCCTCCCTTCTATTCATACCTCATACTCATCTATCATAACTGATCGTCTCGGATAGCCTTAGTGCATTAATATGAGACGTTAAGCAATATTAAATCATTAGACAAACAAGAAGCACGTGAAGAGTTTGGGTTTAACTTGAAAACAGAAAATCAGTTTCCGTAAAAAATATAATTTTAATGCTATTTATTAAAAAAGAACATTTTCGTAAATGTTGAATAAAGATTATTGTAATAAGTGATTGAGGCCTAGGATATCTTAAACAGTGTTCAAAAGAGGGTTGTTCTTTAACCCGCCTAATTCCACCAAGTCTCAAAGGAAAACTATATATAACATCAGATCTTTGAAGTCAAAAACTTTTTTACTGTGTTTGAATATTAATAATTATACTCCAATGCAGATGTTACAGTGTTGGGGTTTGTCCCTTAAAAATGACATTCTCAATGTTCGAAAACTTAAACTGACAATGTGTGTTTTTACTTCGCCTCTCCCTCCTCGCAGAAAAAAAATGATTTTGAGTTTATTTAAATTAAGGTCGCGTCAAACGTTAGGCCAAAATGTGCCATTCTTGCCCAGGGGATATAGGGAGTTTGGGCCCATGCTGGTCAGAACCAGCCACGGGTAAGGGAAGGAAGGGGGTTTTTTCACGTCGTGGTCGTTTTTAGTCTTTGTCATCGTTCGTTGTGTAATTGTCATCGTCCGCCGGGGGATCGTTTAAGGGAACGGGGCAAGGTCCCCGACGACGATTGCCAGAGCTCGCCTCTAGTTTTGGAGAGTAATATACATCCCCGTTACTAGCTGATGTTTGCGAGGTGGATCTTTTCTTGCATCGCCTTGTACGATTTCAGAGCCATGCTCTGGGCCAATTCTACCCCGGGCCCAGACGGGGGCCGTCGTATAGAGGTCGTCAAAAGGAGGGGGAGAGTTCCCCAACGACGACCGCAAGTGCTCGCCTCTAGTTTCAGGGAATAATATACTCCCTAATTTACAACCTAATGTTTTCGGGACGGACGTTACCTCATTTCTCGCCTATTACGTTTAGCGAGTTTAGCCCGGGTTCAGCTCACATCATTCCAGTGAACATAAAGCTAGCGTCAGGCTCGTCAACCAGCAAACGCCAAGCCGTCCATCCCAGTGCCACACGAGTGTAGCAAGCTCAAAGAGAAGAGCGGGAACGTTTCTTACGACGACGTGAGAATCTAGGGCGCTTCAACCGGTTAAGTCATATTGCGCCGCGTGTGATATTGAAAGTAAACTAGGAAACGACGACGACGTGAGAAACTAGGGCGCTTCAACCGGTTAGGTCATATTGCGCCGCCTGTGAATGAAAGGAAATGAGAAGAGTGAATGCAGGTATGTTTGATGATTAGATTGTTTTCTAAGTGTATAAATAACAAAATAAATTGATGATGAAGAAAGTAATAGCAAAATAAAGGTTATGTATGTAAATGGAAAAAAAAGAAAAGAAACAAAAGTGTAAGATGTGAATTAAATTTTGTTAAATAGATTACAATGGATGAGAAATTTAGAAAGTTTTTTCGCCGTTATCATATGAAAGAAAGTTTTTTCATATGATTGGGAGAGATCAAATTGCGTGCGCAATGCATCATATTTGGCACATTCTGCTAGCATATGATGCACGGTTAAAGGTACATCACATGTGTCACATATGGGAATAACCTTTTCTCTGGTTAAGAGATATCCGTGTGTTAGGCGTGTATGGAAACGCTCAGTTGGACGCGTTGATAAGCGAGCACGTGCTATAGCTAGACCCACATTGCACATTTTTTTAAATTTAAAAATTTACGACGTTCGCGTTTCCAGTATTATTAAGCGAGCGAAGCGAGCGTTTCCATTTGACTCTGCCGGAAAAATTAGTCACTGGTTTGTTTTTTGTTTTTTTTTTTTTTTTTTTTTTTTTTTTGTTTTTTTTTGTTTGTATGTCTCGCGATAACGTTCGAACGGAGGCTCGGATCGAGTTGAAATTTTCACCATCCGCAAGCTTTGTTCTCGATTGAATGCCATTAGTTTTGTGGCAAAATCGTTCAAAAAGTTAAAAAGTTACATTAAAGTTAATCGAAAGTTTTTTTTTCAAACTCAACGGCGACAAAATCTGAGATAGCCAAATCATTTAGAATGTCTGTCCGGTCACGAATATGTTAATTTTATTTGATCCGATAAGTAGTGTAGATGGAAATTACATTATAACAAAAGTAACGTTGCCATGGCAACGAAAAAGACGCGCGAAGTTTCTAATGCACTGCCACCTAGAAGTAATCAAAAAACTTTCGAGAAAGCAGTCTATAATTGTCAACAAAGAGTTTAAAAAGTTTTCCCAAGGAGTCAAGGTCCTCTAGATGGCGGTGGATTTTAAAATAAAGATTTAAACACGGGTTTACCCAAATACCTTGGCAATAATAAATAATACTGGAAACGCGAACGTCGTAAATTTTAAAATTTAAAAAAATGTGCAATGTGGGTCTAGCTATAGCACGTGCTCGCTTATCAACGCGTCCAACTGAGCGTTTCCTAGTTTTATTGCCAAGGTATTGGGTAAACCCGGTTTAAATCTTTACTTTAAAATCCACCGCCATCTAGAGGACCTTGACTCCTTGGGAAAACTATTTAAACTCTTTGTTGACAAATAATAGACTGCTTCCTCGAAAGTATTTTGATTACTTCTAGGTGGCAGTGCATTAGAAACTTCGCGCGTCTTTTCGTTGCCATGGCAACGTTACTTTTGTTATAATGTAATTTCCATCTACACTACTTATCGGATCAAAATAAAATTAACATATTCGTGACCGGACAAGACATTCTAAATGATTTGGCTATCTCAGATTTTGTCGCCGTTGAGTTTGAAAAAAAAAACTTTCGATTAACTTTAATGTAACTTTTTAACTTTTTGAACGAGTTTTGCCACAAAACTAATGGCATTCAATCGAGAACAAAGCTTGCGGATGGTGAAAATTTCAACTCGATCCGAGCCTCCGTTCGAACGTTATCGCGAGACATACAAACAAAAAAAAAAAAAAAAAAAAAAAAAAAAACAGTGACTATTTTTTCCGGCAGAGTCAAATGGAAACGCTCGCTTCGCTCGCTTAATAAAATGAGTTTATTGTGTGTTTGATGATTATACTGTTTGATACGTTTATAACAAGAAAGAAAATTATGGTAAGGAAAGTAATAGCAAAATAAAAAGAAAAGTGTTTATTTGAATGGTAGTAAATTAAGGTTTAGTTATTTAGAAATAATAATGTATTGTGTGTGTAAATATATAGTATGTTATGACCGATGTTTTAGTATTATTTATTGTGAGGTGAGAAGGTTCTTTGAGCTCGATCACAAGTCCTCCAGTTATCTAAGACGACAACATGGTTGGGAAGGGGGCCTGGGGGGGGGGGCTAGCCGTAAGCACACAGGCACATGGCTTTGAAGGAGGTTGGTATATGTATTATAGTCGTAGAAGATCATTTAGAAGAACTAAGACTTGAGAAACTTGCCACAGAAACCGTCATGTTGCGCTGCGTACGATGTTGCATAAGTTTATGAACGTAAGTTTGTGTTACGAATCTACGATCACAACTGGAAGATATCTGCACAGATCGTCCAATTGTTTACAGCATTCCTAAAGGGGATATAAGCCCAAAAATAATTTTATTTTACCACATTATTCTTCAATTGCATAATACTAGGATTACACTTAAAACACAATAAAAAAGTTATATCTTGTTACTGTAATTTTACATGATTTTTTTAGTTTTTTGATCCTGCAGTTTGCGAAAAATTGCGTTCATGGTAACCAACGTGAGAAACTAAGGCGCTTTAACCGGTTTGGTCATATTGCGCCGCCCGTGATATTGAAAGTAAATTAAATAAGTTTTTTAAGTGTGTGTTGGTTACATTGTTTTCAAAGTTTGTAAAAGGAAATTATGGAGATGACAGTTTGTCTGTGCGTGTATGCGCGTCAACCGTCAGTAGAAAATGCGCCACTCTAGGCTAGGGGATATGATGAGGAGGAGCCCATGCTGGCCAGAACCAGCCACAGGTGAGGGGAGAAGGGTTTTTGGGGGTTTCTTTTTTAAGGGTCGGTGTCATT